>APFE030981799.1:0-59323 GCA_000404065.3 Pinus taeda
TATTAATTTTATTAATTTTTATAAATTACTAATAGTAATTTTAAGCTCTAGGTTTATGATAACCCATGTTATTGACCCATGGTAATACCATGGTATTCATGTGAGCATAGACTACTTAAAGGCGAAATTCTATTATCTTAGATCCATCTTAATTCTGGGTCTACCAAGTGCTCAGAAGGGATAAATAGATTTCATCCCTCTAAGAGTAGTAGATGTGGAGAGTTAAGATGGATATAGGTTGGTTTTTATGATAATGAAGATATTAAATAGACTTAGGAAATTATATTGTAAAAACATCTTAAGGTGAATGGGTAAAACATAGACATTGGACAAGTATATTTGTATACCTCTGTTTTAAACTGAAACAAATACTTATGTTTTAAACTGAAACAAATCTAGGGCTAAAAGGAATGGATTGATTGCACTAGTCATCCTTCTATAACTTTCCAACATAGGCTGGAGTATACAGATTGTTATTTGGGTAATTTTTCTAACTGCAAACAGGAACATACTTGTGTATTGGCAGGGTGGTTACGAGGTCCCTAGAAGTGATGAATTTGAATTTTTCTTGGTTTTATGTATAGTATTAGGTTTTTTCTCATGCTTTCTATGACTGACACGGGTGAATTTTATCCTACACCCACTAGGTTATCGTTATGTAATTTTGGTAATTTTGATTTCAAAATATATTTTAAAGAAATGCAATGATTTCATTTGTGTATTCAATAAACACAATATTCTAATGGAATTCTGCATTTTTGGTTTACCTATACAGATTCCATGGAGAAGTATTAGTGGTGTGACATCAATTGTCCTCAAGCAGAGGCTTTAGTTTTACTCTTTTCTGGAAGCAAATACTTTCTTCTAACATTTTTGAGTTCCATGAAAAATTTGAAAGTCCTAATAGTATTCAATTATGGGTTCAAGAGAGACATAGTATTCAATTATGGGTTAAAGAGATCCACACTGAACGATCTATCAGCCTTATCTTCACATAGTTTAAGACCATTCACTTGGAGAGGCTGCATGTGCCCCCACTTCAAGAGCATAGTAAAGCCATGTAGAACTTAGAGAAGTTATCTTTAAGCTTTTAGTGAAGATTGGAAAAATGTCTAGGTTCAATAACACCCAATCAAGCATTAAGCTTCCAATAATGCTAGATTTTAACCTGGAGCACTTTTGTGATTTGGAGGAGATGCCCCCTCATATTTCTGACACATTTTTAGTTGTGAATTGGACTACTACTAACTATCATTTCCTTCTAAAGTTACCTGATGACTTGGGGAACCTCAACTCTTTAAGAATGTTAAGGAAGAAAAGAAAGTACATTATGCTAAGTTCTCTTATGCTTTTCAAGCTTTTCTTGGATATCTACAACGTTTCAGGTAGGAAAGTACATTCTGTTAATGAAAATTTGTCTTGATAGAAAGGCCCAATTTCAAATTCTAATGCTTTCAAAAAACATTATATAATTGTAATGTTTCTAAAAGGAAAGCATATTTTTTCAATTCAAGTATCATGATCCCATATTCCAACTTATTTTTCAGTAACCCATTAGGCGTTGTAGCTTTGAATAAATCCATGTCTTTTGATAAGATCCTCTTCCAAATTAGAACGCAGTTTCCTTTTGGCAATAACCACATACAATGTCTTGATTTTTTTATTAAGAAAATAGAGGTTGTGAAACAAGCTTGTGCCATACAAGGACTTGATTCATTGATTATGTATCAATTATGGCTCTAGATGTAACAATGTCTTGATTTTGCTGCTTGAAAATAGAGGTTATGCTTTACTATTTCACAGAATTTCTTACAATCTTTCCATAAGTATTGATTTGTAATCTCAGTCACTGAGGGATGACAGTAATGACAAAGGTAATATTCCATGGTTTGAAGTTCTATAATGCTTCTTTTCCATTCACTATGTATAGCATATAAGGTGTGTCTAATGGAGTAGGAAGATTGGAAAGTCTTGTGATCCTTGAACTATGTCACAAGGCAGAAACCCAATGGGGTAGGGTAGTTGCATCCCCACAAAGGGGTCACAAATACCAAAGTTGGTATTGGCTAGTAGCTTGAGCTAGAAAATTTCATTTGGACCTTTACCCTTGTATTAACAGTGAATCTGGAGAGGATTCTAATATTATCTTTATAAGATTTATATCAGTTAAGATTGATGAATAAAATTCACGAGACATGAGTGAGGATGTCCTTGCAAGGTGGTTGTTGGTTATTGGAAGCTGTGATGGCCATTATGTCAGGCCAGGTGGTCACACTCCCTTGATCGTGAGAACGATTATGATCAAGATGGAAGACTTCATAGTCTAGATTGATTGTTTAGCGGTGATAGTTAGTGGGCTCCTTCACAAAAGCTTCTATTTCACTAATCCTTTTTATAGAGTTGTCAGATTCAATTTCCAAAGGTTTTAATTACACTATAGAGTTAAGTTCCGAGAGAGTTGTGATTCACAGTGTTAAGTATAGCAACTATGACACTTGAATGAAGACAAGCATAGTAGAGGTATCAAACTCTGTATAAGCTTACCTGCATATTATAAGGGACTTGGTTGGCTTTTTTATAGTTTTATAAACAAGTTCCATGTCGTGGAAATGTGAAAAAAAACAGTGATATTGCCACCATGTGGCTCTTGTCATATATGGTTTTATACTTTTTCAAAAAATTCTCTAAGAGTTCACAATGCTAAGATTCACTAGGACTTTACAAAGTTTTATTATTTAGTGAAAGACTCGCCAAGATCTTACAAGATTTTATAATTGAGTAAAATATTCGCCATGCTTGGTGAGAGATTCGCCAAAAAATTATATATACATATTATATTATTGATAAAATCACCTTCCCTTTTTCTTATATACCATGGAGATTCGCCTACTTATTATACATATAAATTTAGGGGGGGTTCTTAAAATTTTCCCTGCACAGTTCAGCAACAACTTGAAAGAGAGGAAAGGCTAACCTTTATAATTTTCTTTGTAATGGTTATATAACTGCTACTTTAACTCTGTCTCAAAATAATAAGAGTACTTTTTATCCACATGTCAAAAACTAAGTAAAATACAATAAAATATGTTTATTACAATGATTTTTCCCACCAAAAGAGTTCGACTTGGTTCACATATCCTTAGAAGTCCAACATTCCACATGCATCGACCCCAAAAGGTGATGTGATAAACAATATTGGTCCTTGGATGTTCAACATTCCACTTTATGAGACCCAACGACTAGCTTGAGGTTCGACATGTTTGCTTGAAGACTCCACTTGGTCCATGGAGAACTCGACTTGGTACTTTGGTGCTTTGATTTGGTCCCTTGAGAGTTGATTTGACCTTCTAATGGTAACTTTCGTGTCCACAAATTGATGCAATGTCCGACTTAACCTTCAATGGCTTGTTTGAGCCCCAATGTTCCTCTTGGATTGACTTTAACGGCTAGTAAGAGGATCAACTTGGCCAACTTTGCTTGACCTTCAATGCCCTTAGTGATATTTCCTTAATTCTTTGTCAAGTCTTTGATTTTTTACTTTATTCCACATGCCATTAGCCCCATTTTGGCTAGGCCAACCCCTACGCTACCACATAATCATCCAAATTTTCCATGTATGAGGACATCAGCATGCCATAATGAGGAATCTCTAATGCCTTATAGAATCTCGAGAACCCAAAAGTCGGGTTTTGTCCAGCTAAATTTATAGACTGTTTTTGACATAACTCATGTAAAAATATGTTAAGACCTACCCTGTTTTGCCATGTGGAACTCCCATGTGCCACTAGACCAACATTGAATGCTTTTTTTTTTACAATGCCTTCACATTTTGGAAAATTATCAATGTAAACTGTCATTTCCTCTTCATTCTAGGCATTTTGAGATAGAGTTGACTTTTTTTACTTTTGCGACAACATGCTTCAAGGAATGTGTATTGTTATGGAAAATGTGAACTAATGAAATTGTGAGACTACCATTTTTAGAATTGTCTTAATAATACTACACCAAGGCCAATGACACATACAAACTCTACAACACCTAACCATGAGGTACGACATAGGTGCACCCTAATATGGGTTGGACTATCCAATACATTGGCGATCACCTCTACATAACCAAGGCTCCCATAAACCATGTGTCCTAATGAAATAAATCCAAAATCCCCTAATTATATCAAGGACAAAAAGACCTAGGACATAGCCCAAAGGGATCAGCCATGGCCAACCACAACAAACCCAGGACACCTAAATGCAAAGACTCACCTAATTTTCGCAAGGCTTTAACGTGTATCCTTGAGCTTATAATGGTGATATGCAAAATGATAAAAATTTGTATGTATCGCGGCAAAAATTAGGGATAATAGAGTGAAAAGGGGATGTGAACAGAAAATAAAGACACATTTCTTTAATAAAATCGTAATTTTACAACCCCCACAAATTGTATCATATGATCATAGGTGACATATTTATAGGACCCTTAATTATTTAGGTGGTTTCACCGTTTAACCTATAATATCAATATTTAATATGACATTGTGTCAATAAGTAATCACTCATAAACAAACAATTAATGTGTGTGACAAATCTTAACATTTCAATCAGAATTTGGAAAAATTCTTCATCCTTGCATTAACTTGGAAATCCAAAAAAATAATTCAGGTTTAATAGCACTCCATCTACAAATCATTCTTGTTGAAATGTGTAACTAGGTGTGATCTTCACAAGATATGAAATGTAGTTTTGATTCTTGTATATTGTAAAAAAAAAAAAAAATATTATTGTTAGTTTTCGAGCATGGGTTTCATGCTCAAGGTCATTTTCTTTGGAGACCAAGCACCCATTGAGTGCTTCTAGGGTTTGTCCTAGAGTAAAGAAGTCAATAGAGTCATTGTCATATGAAGAAGACCCCATTGGGCACATTGCAACATGTCAAAAGAATTAATTTTTTATTTAAAAGTGTTGAAATACCCTCGAAGGACAAGTCATCCTAACAACTAAGAAGTCGACCTCATTGAGGCATGACATACTCCTTGGAAGCCTATATATAGGAGGGAACTCGACCTCCTATGGACACTCACTCACTTCTCATCATCTAAGCGAAGGAGAAGCAGAAGAAGGCTAGCGAATAAGGAAGAAGGATGAAGTACGAAGGTTTGGGTTCTCTCTCTCTCTCTCGTGAGAAGAAGGAAGGCTAGGGTTTTGATGTTGCAAGGTTGAACAAAGGACTATTAGGTCACCTACAAGCCCTAGAAGGACAAGTAACCCAAGCGAAGGTCAAAGGAGGCTTTAGAATCCCTAGAATTGCTCACACGTGTGGAGGCAATAGTTGTTGTAGGGGCCGAAAATTTCAGACCTGTAGTGGAGGAAAACAATTTGTAGCAGGGGGTCAAAGTTGTGCAATTGGAAGAGACTTGATTGGGTTTGACTTAGATAGAAGGAGAACATCATCAAGAAAGTTTGGCTTGGTCTTGGAATGGTATTGGCCTTGGTCTAGAGGTCTTGGAATTCATCATTTGAAGAATCTATAAGAAGATAATAGATTTGTGGGTTTTACTCTCGAGTGGAGAGGTTTTGGCCCTAGCTTACAGCCCGCATTTTGTGTTGTTGTGCAATATTGATCTTCTTAATTTGGTAGTTGTTTGAAGATAAGAACAACATAATAATAAAAGAAGATAATAATTAAGAAAAGTACAAAGACATAAGCATTTATCAAGTTTAAGAGAAATAATCCTAATTGCAGCGCTATAGATTTCTCAACATGGTATCAAAGCCAAGGTTGACTAAGGGCATAATGAAGGTCATTACATCCTTGAAGTGGTGTTCTATGGTGGCAAGTCATCTCAAGAAAGGTATCAAGGCATTGTGGAATATCCTATTACCCATCAAGAATAGTATGACCAAGACTTTTAAAAAGGACATAGGGTTATTCTCAACACTTACAGGTACTTTTGAAGATGAAAATATTTGGGTAATTGATAGTGGAGCATCAAGGCATATGACAAGTGAGCATTCTTGGAAAATCATAAAGGTGGAAAGATTTTCTTATGTTGATAATTACTTGTGGTATTCTTATGCTCTTATTAAATTTCTTGTGTTCTTCTTTTAATTTAGTTCATCAAGCAATTACAAATAACCATAACACGAAGATCAAAGACATTAGATGTAGGCAGATAGCTAGGGAAAAACACTTATCTAGGGGAAAACCCAGTCAAAAACTCTTCCTTTAATAGCTTCACAAGATGATCCAAGACTCCTTGACCTGGACACAAACTTCCTCCAATCACCAAGTCATCCCTTCCCTTCTACAGATGATAACCTTCTAGTGACAACTTCGACCTTGCAACAGCAACTAGTAGTAGCAACTGAACTTTGACCTAGATGCAACACTTCGAACTTGAAGCAAAATTTTGACCTCCCCAGCAACTAAACTTTGACTTAGCAGAACTTCAACCCAGCGACAGTAGAAATTTGATTCTAATGTAGTACTTCGACCTTCCAACAACAGCCCAACATATTTCACACATGTGAGATAAAGATAACCCAGAAAATTATATCTTGTCCTTTCCACCAATTCTCCTTCTTCTCTTGGAACTTCGCACTTTTTTGTTGCCTCTTCTTGGTTATCGAACTTATGTGTGAGTTTCTCCAAATGAATCGAACTGCACTTCTATATATACCCTTCTATGGAGTTTGAATTACCCTCATGTAGGCCGACTTGATCAGGTAAGGGCCAACTTGGTGTGGAGATGGCAAATGACTAATTTTACTCAGTAAGAATTATTTTTATATGACTCAAAAGCCCAAGGGTCTCATTAAATGGACAATGACTCTAATGACTTAATATAAAACCTAGAAGTCCTCAAAGGGTACTTTGACCTAAAACATGATGACCCAAGCATGAAACCCATGTTTGAATAAGTCATAATAATAATAATAATAAATTTTCTTTCTTTTGATAAATACGTTTCATATGACTCAAATACAATTATGAAGACCAAACCTAGTTACATTCTTCAACACTCCCTCTTAACTAGGGATGTATTCATAAATACATGGAAGATCTCAAAACACATGAACCATGAATAGTTTAGGCACACGTAGTACCACGGACTAGATTCTTAACCAGGGAAATCTATCTGGATGGTACTAAGATGGATTAAAGCTTTCAGCCTCTCTAGGTACCACTAGGCTTACTTACTAACCATCAACCCAGGGAAATAGGTGCATAATGCAAGGTTAGAGCTCTATGACCAATGACACCCTCCTTACTCCGGGAACTAGACATCAACACATAGCGCAGTCATATGTCCTCCTAGGCATACACAATGCCTCAACACATCAAATCTCTCCTGATCAAACAAATCGGTAACATCGAGCATGCTTCCCAAAACTTCAAGATATTTACCTAAACAATCACAACCCCAAATAGTAACAACCTAAATAAACACAAACCTTCAGCGTCTTCAAACATCTTGATGTTGCTTCACAATTTATCACAATAGTACTTAGAGGCTTATCAAACAAATCTTGACAGAAAATTCCTCAATCATACATATTCCTTTCATACTTCTCATGCAGCAACATGTTCTATAATGGAATCCTGCTTTCCTTCTTTTAGCAGTACCTCAATAGACATTCTCCAATTTCTTCTTCAAGGTATCCATCATGACTATAATATGTCCTCCCTCTCAACTTGGGATTTGTACTTCTTTTATTTATCCAGACTCCCTCTTAACATAGGGAGATCAACTTATTTCTATGACATCGGAGAATATTTCATGGCTTCCATCCTTCTTATCAAAGTCATCTTGATCATCATCATTCATATAACTTCCTTCATCATGCTTATCAAATCAACTTTACTTACAGATATCTTCAACATCTTGAAGATTTTGTACCTACACAACATAGATAGGAAGTACAACCAAATACATATATAGAAGCATGAACTTAATTATATCATAATCATGGAAGTATTAGACTTTAGACATCAAATACATGAACTTAATTAGGTTCATAATAAACAAGAGACACATACTTTTAAACCTCAACTTCTTGCTCGGGTTAGGTTATAACCCCTAGATCACATCAGTAACTCAACCAAGATATCAGTTTCATTATCTCTAGGTCCTCACTATTACTTCCAAAGATATGACATACTCTATTATAATATATTGCAAACCCTAGAAGAAATTCAAACAAGTATATTTCTACAATGCATCCAAAAAATTTAGAACTCATATGATAGACTTCTACTAGGATTTAATGTAAACCCTAGATACCATCTTTGAGATACTAAGCCTTAGATGTCAACAATCAAAACCGATCACAACACAATATAAGGTTCCAACGGTATGACCAACTTCTACTAAGGTTTGTAAACCCTAGATTTTATCATCATAATATAAACAATATCACCATATCCTAGAACATCAAACTTCTACTAGGGCTTAGTTACAAACCCTAGAACTTATGAACATCAACAATTAGGTTAGCACATATACGTATCTAGGATAATCATACACAAGCATGTCATAACATATATTGGACAAACCCAAAACACAAATATCAATAAATTTAAAGTCAGACATATAACAATCTTGATTAGGTTAGGGTTTTTTATCAGGCGGACAAACATACACTTAGGGATTCATTACTAGGAGCTTACTCTCAATGCATAAGGGTTTTACTCGTAAACCCTAATTTACCAAAACCTCAAGGTCTAGGAACACATTACCATTCAACCCGAAAGGACTAGGGTTTCCATAACAATACTAAGACTCCAAACATTACCATCAAAACCCCAAACATCAAAGAATAGTATTTTCTAGATTTCATCAGTAACCCTAAGTAGACTTGGGTTTTTCACATTAGCATACCCTTAGGTTAGGGTTTTACAGAGAACCTTTTAGGGTTCCAAAAACATGATGGTTTTAATGAGGGTAGATTCAATCTAAAGATCAATCTCCCAAAATAAGAATCTTTAAGATTCAAAGGCCCTAGACATAACACATGTTAGTAATGTAAAGCAAATTTATTTGAATGGATGAATATACCTTTATCACAAAGAAAACAAAGCTTATGTTCTAAAACATACATTTGAGTTGTTTTCTAGATAAACCTTATAGGACATCAATTCCAATATTTTGTCTTGTTAGATCTTCTCCATAGCCCTTGAGCATATCAACAAACATTTCATAAACAAGGAAAATATAAAAACAAATGTTATTAGCATCTAGCATAAACACATCTAGATAAGAAAAGGAAAACCAAATATAAAACATAATACAAGGAGTAAGATACTTATCTTTGGAAAAATGGTGAGGGCTCCCTCTTAATCCAATCTCGAGGGATACCTACGTTGATTTTTGTGTAGATTGGGAGGTACTCCAAGCCCTAGTGTTCAAGCATTGGAAGTCAAAGCACCTCAAGTACGCTTGTGGGTGTAGAACCCAAGCTTGGCGTTTTGCACCCATAGATGTTTGGGCCAAAAATGTGACGAGTTTTCGACATGTGATGGATGAGGATGATAGCTCTCGGCAAGACGATTCTAACGCAATGCGAATCATCTAATTCTGAGTTGTAATTAAGGAGTTATGAAATTTTGAAGTCTAATGTTGGGTTGAAGTCTAATAGCTAGACAACCCATGGAGGAAGTTGGAAGGAGCCCTTTTTATGTGTATAAATAGAGAGGCGAGATTAATCATTTTACTCATCCATTTGTGCAACAAACAAGAAGGAAGAGAGCTCGTTGGAGGAGGATAATTCTCTGTGGTAGCCACAGCAAGAAGAGGCCAGGGCAGCAAGGAGATCAGGGATTGTCTTAAGGGCTAAACAGGGCACTAAGTTGTTGGAAGGAAGGTCAAGTTGCTTGTTGGGAAGGCAGAGTTAGGAGACCTCTCTCGCAAGTCTATTTGGGTATTGTTTTAGGGGTAGGATACTTGTATGGTGTTGGATGTATGCTACAGGTGGATTGTGTGCTAGGCTGCAAGCCATAGCACCATAATTAGGGTATGCGTAGGGAGGATTAGGGGCTAATATATGCCCAACACATTAGCGTACTAAGGGAGGTGTCTCATGAAGGTGTGTTGCAGTATTTGAGGGTTGTTTCTGGACTGTTGAGTGGGTTTGTAAGGGTTGTTGCAACCTGACCAGTTTCCCTAACCAGAACAATCAAGTGACAACAGAAACAACATACCTGGAGAGTACCATTAGTGATGTGCGTTGAGTCATAGTCTTAACCAATACTTGGATCAGTTTGATGGGTAGTTGTAGGAGACCTTAGGAGCAATTTGGAGGATCCCACGTGGACTGTTGGAAATCCTACCAAGTAGCCAAGGTGACAGCAGGCACATCAAATTAAAGGCAAGAAGACAACAACAAGGAGAGTTGCTGACGTTCCTTGGATGATGGCTTGATGATGTCCTAGGTGAGGACATATTGATGTGCCCAGATATGTGCAATAGCTCCTCTATTGCAAAGTAAAGGGAGGATTGGTGGAGTTTGTGGCCAGCCATGTGTAAGGTCTCCTAAGTGTGGGGATGCCCTAAGTAGGTGCAGATGCTACAGTGTGGATTCGGTCTCTCGTGAATTGTTGGAGGGTAGTGTGAGAGAAGACCAAGTGTGGATGTGATTAGGCACTTAGGATCTACTGGAGGACAACGTGATAATGTCCAAGTTCATACCCGATGAGCAACACCTTGATGAACAAAGGTGGTTGCAAGAGAGGCAGTTGATGAGCTCAAGGGTCTGATCAACTAGGGACAGTTTGTGGAGCCTGATACTTGTGTATAGAGAAGGACTTCTATAGCAAATGATGGGCAGTCCTCCTAACTCGTGTTCATTGTGGAAGATGAACATCTTGCAGTGATAGGTGGCAGCCCTCCGTGCCCTATGTTGGTCTTCATTGGAGCAGCACAAGAAGACCATAGTGGGTTCTAGTCCCTAAGTAGTTGAGGAACAACAGTGGGCAGTTGAGATTTGTTCACAAGTGGAGTTGTGAACAACTCGACAGGGATCTCGATGTGTTGATGCGGTGAGAAGATTAGATAGCTGAGATTCAATGGCCAGATGGACTTGGAGCATTGATATACGCAGAAGCTGCAGATCAGGAGCCAGAGGACCGAGAGGAGTTGAGGGTGCAATCGACAGCCAGATGGTCAAAGTATCTTGTTGAGGGCAGATTGGTCATCGATGAACTAACACCAAGCCCCAATTTGTATCTTGTACTAGTGGATGTACGAGGGCCATTATCCCTGGTACAAGAGCCCTAGACTATTGTATTATATGTTGTTTAATATAACGAAGTTGGGTTGAAAACTATAAATCTATATTTTGTGCATGTGTGATTTACTTTTATTTATATTTTGTCGTGCAAAGAAGTATCGTTGAGATTCTTGGTTTGGTAGCGTCAGAGATTGTAAGATTCTATCATAGACCCAAGATCGTGGAAATTCAACAACGTATAACTTTAACAAAACAATTCAACAATGTTTTCCCAAAGCATGTTAAACCAATAAGTACTAAAAATCAAAATACACAACAATTCAAAAACTTATAGTAGAGGGACTTAGTAGTATAAGTATTTTATTTCCAATTCTTCAGTCTTGTTCTTCTTTGGAGATCCTTCTTCGACAACATTTGCTTGATCCCTATTTCTCTTTCTATTTCTTGAATTCTCAATACAATCGCTTCTATAGTGACCTCAATTGTAGCATTCAATCTTGGATAAGTCTATGCTCCTTGTAGGCCCTTTAGGCTTCTTGAAGGTTCCTTTATTCTTGTGATGAGCAGAATAGGCATTTGAAACATTCTCCTCTTCATTCTATTTGTTGCTTACTAATGAAATTCTGACTTCTTCTTGACTGCATGCATTCCATAATTGTTCGAATGTAGGAGTTTCCTTCCAACTATTGAGACCTTATGAAAAGGCACTCCAAGATGTTGGTAATCCTAGAAGTGCAATGATTACAAGCTCTTTTTCAGGTATTATCTCATCGATTGCCTAGAGTTCATCTCTGATTCTAGCTATTCTTATAAAGAAGAATGTCACAGTGTCTTCCTTTGTCATCTTTATAGTTCTCAGTTCATTCTTAAGACTTGTTATTTGACCAAGATTCTTGATCGTGAATAATTTGGATAATGCCTCATACATCTCTTGAGCAGAATCTATGTTGGATATATATGGGATGAGGTTGTCCTTTATTTCATCCACCATTAGGGTCATAGCTAATATCTTTGTTTCTCTGAACTTTGCCTTTTCTGCATCACTTGACTCATTTGTAGACTTATTTATTTTTCCTTTGACTAGATCCAAGACTTTATTCTTCTTGAGGATGAGATCTATCCTCTCTTTCCATGCCCTGTAGTTAGAAGCTCCTAGTTTGTTTTCTCCCTTCATTGAGTTAGGCATTGTTCTTGAAGATAGTAGGTTGTACTTCTTATATGATCATTTTCCTTGATGACCCTTATTCAAACTTCTTATAACTCCTTATTCTCCTTTCAATAGATCTTCAGGCTGCCTTTTTCCTTCTTCTTCACCTTAGCTCTGATACCATGGAAAATAAAAAAAAGGTAGAAATATTTTTCTTATGTTGATAATTACTTGTGTTATTCTTATGTTCTTATTAACTTTCTTGTGTTCTTTTAATTTAGTTCATCAAGAAATTACCAATAACCATAACACAAATATTAAAGACACCAGATATAGGCAGATAGCTACGGAAAAAACCTTATCTAGGGGAAAACCCAGTGAACAACTCTTCTTTTAATAGTTTCCCGAAATGATCGAAGACTCCTTGACCTAGACAGAGACTTCCTCCAATCACCAAGGTAGCCCTTCCCTTCTTCTATAGGTGATAAACAACTTTGACCTTACAACAACAACTAAACTTCGACCTAGATGCAGCACTTTGATCTTGAAGCAGAACTTCAACCTAGTTGCAGCAACAGAACTTCGACCTCCCCAACGATAGAAATTTGACCTAGCAGAACTTCGACCCAATAGCAGAAGAACTTTGATCTTGATGTAGTACTTCGACCTTCCATCAATAGCCCAACATATTTCACATGTGAGAGAGAGAGATAACCCAAAAACTTTGATCTTGTCATTTCCAACAATTCTCCTTCTTTTGGAACTTCACACATTTTCTACTACCTCTTCTTGGATATCGAACTTATGTGTGAGTTGTTCCAAATGAATCGAACTGCACTTCTATATATACCCTTTTTTGGAGTTTGAATTACCCTAATGTAGGTTGACTTGATTAGGTAAGGGCCAATTTGGTGTGGAGGTGACAAATGACTTATTTTACTCAATAATGATTCTTTTTACATTATTCAAAAGCCCAAGAAGGGTCTCATTAAATGGACAATGACTCTAATGACTTAATATAAAACCTAGAAGTCCTCAATGGGGACTTTGACCTAAAGCATGACGACCCAAGCATGAAACTCATGCTTTAATAAGTCATAATAATAATAATAATTTTTTCTTTCTCTCTTTTGATAAATACATTTCATTATGACTTAAATACAATTATGAAGAACCGACCTAGTTACATTCTTCAACAAACACAAACAACGAAAGGCCTTATCAAGAGGAAAATTTTCCTACTATGTTGAACTTGGTGACAAAAAGAGCATCATTTAAGAGGAATTGGGTCAACTTCGACGAAGCTGGAAAATGGAGGAAGCATTCAACTCAATAACATTATGTTTGTACCAAGTTTGCAAAAGAACTTACTTTCTGATTTCAGACTTTCAAGATCCATACTGATTTCAAGAATGTCTTTTGGAAAAATCACATTATAGTTTGTTGGTCAATGTTTCGAACCATCTAATGTGGTTCATTATCAAGACAATTTTGCCCTGAGGATGAACCACATTAGATGGTTTGAAATGTCGACCAACAAACTATAATGTGATTATTCTGAAAGACATTCTCAAAAACTTAATGTGATTTTTCCAAAAGACATTCTTGAAAACTTACTTTCTATTTCATGTCTAGAAGATAAGGGAGATAGAGTCGCTTTCATAGATGGAAAGGTTGTGGTATGGGAAAAAGGCTCTAGCATCGACAATGCAAAAATCTTTGGGATTTGTGAAGGAAGACTCTACGGATCGTTGACACCGCTCTCTCCAGCGTTTGTTCACAGTGAAGTCCATGACATTGAATAATGGTAACAAACTTTGACCATACAGATTGCAAATAGTGACTAGTTGTAAATAAACACACATGAATATATTGATAAGACTAGATTCATATCAGCGTTGCAGAACTTGGACTTGGAAATAGTGTTGTGAAAATCATGATTTTTTTAATATTGTGATTTTTTCTGCATAACGATTTAATTGGCGATTTTTTCATTAATGAAAAAATCGCGATCTGATACAAAAATTAATAAAAAAAAAAAAAAAAAAAAAAAAAAAAAAAAAAAAAAAAAAAAAAAAAAAAAAAAAAAAAAAAAAAAAATGTGACCTTTTTTGAAAAATGAAAATATCGTAAACTTTTTTGAAAAATGAAAAAGAAGAGGTTTTTTTTTAAATAATTTTGCCAATTTTTTTCAATTTTATCTTGATTTTTATGATGTTTTCATTTTCTGGACCCTCACTTATTTAATCCTGATTGCCATTATCGCAACATTGCTCAGAAATTACAGCAAAATTTGTGAACAACAAAAAAAATGCATAAATTTGAATTTTTTCTAAACTAAATTAAAATATAAACTTAAAACAACACCATGGATAAAAACACCAATTTCCCCTGTTTGGCACATTGAATCAAAGTTTCCCTCTTGGAAATAAAAGTTGCAAGTGAAAATGGGCAAAGGAGCCCTAAAAAGTGTCTTACAAAGTTGCCCCTTCCAACAGTATTTTGGAAAAAAAATGGGAAAAAGGTGGCATACTTGCAATCTTTTTGAATAACTCTGAGTCAGCTATTTCTTTCCAAGCCAACCTTTTGAACTTTGGCATAAAAGGATTAGACACCTTCACTACAAAATCTTACCAACTCTAAATTCAATGGTGAATGGCATCCTTGAATTTAAGGAGGATTATGAAGTAATGTGCATTAGGTAAAAATGTTAAGAAACCATTTGGAAGCAGTGCTTCAAGGTCAACACAAATTTTGGGTCTTGTTCACTATGATGTTTGCGGTCCTATGTCTACAAAGTCTCTTGGAGGTCATCTATATTATGTAACGTTCATTGATGACCACTCAAGGAAAATTTGGATCTATTTGTTGAAGTCCAAGGATGAAGTATTCAACAAATTTCAAGAATTCAAAGCTGAAGTAGAGAATCTTACAGAAAGGAGGATAAAGGTACTAAGATTTGACAATGGAGGAAAATACACATCAAAGGAACCCATAGCTTTTTGTAAGGAGGTTGGGATTAAGAGGGAGTTGATAACCCCATATTATCTAGAGAAAAATGAAGTTAATGAACAAAAGAATCATTCAATTGAAGAAAGTGTTATAGCCATGTTACAGGATCAAGACTTGCCTAAATTTATGTGGGGCGAAGCAGTAAAAACTATTGTGTATATTCAAAATCGATGTCCTCACAGATCACTAGATAACATGACTCCTAAGGAAGCATTCACTGGGAAGAAACCAAGCGTAGACCATCTCTGAATATTTGGTTGTCCTATCTATATTCACATTCCTAAAGATAAGAGAAAGAAGTTGGATCCTACAAACATGAAGGGAATATTTATTGGCTGTAGTAACACTTCAAAGGCCTATAGGATCTACATAAAGGGAGGGAAACAAATAGAAGTAAGCTGGGATGTGATCTTTGATGAAAGTATTGCATTCAAGGAATCGAAGGACCTCCAATTGATTCTGATGATGAAGAACTTCCAATATTTGAAGAATGCAATGGGGGGAAGATGATTTGAATCATGAAGAAGGTCCTAGTGAACCTATGCAACGAGTCATCATCCCTAAAAGCATAAAGAGACCTAATTGGTTGAAGTCTACTTTTCTAGATGCAGAAGGACATGGAGCAACTAAAGATACATTCAGGGAAAGTAAGAAGCCCAAAAGATATTCAGGGTATGTAGCCTATATGACAATTAATCGACACAGAACCATCCACCTTTGAAGATGTTGTCGAACATCAAGAATAGAAAGATGCTATGAATGAATAATATCAATCAATAATGAAGAATGGGCTTTGGGCTCCTAGGCCTGAAGACAAATATGTGGTAACTTCCAAGTGGCTCTACAAGATTAATCATGCAACAGATGGAAGTATTGATAAAAATAAGGCACGACTTGTGGCTAGGGGTTTCTCCCAACAAGAAGGCATTGATTATGAATAAACATTTGCACCTACAACAAGGTGTACAACTATATGATCGTTGGTCTCTTTGGTAGCATTAATGAGATTGAACATCCATCAAATGGATGTCAAGACACCATTCCTAAATGGTACTATCGATGAAGAAGTCTATATAGAACAACCCTTGGGATTTGAAGTGAATGATAAAGAGAATCATATTTGCAGGTTGAAGAAGGCACTTTATGTCCTTAAGCAAGCACCAAGGGCTTGGTATGCAAGGATGGACACATATCTACAAAGATTGGGCTTCTCGAAGAGTTACGTTGATTTGAATCTCTATATCAAGGTCATGAAGGAAGAGCGTGTAATCATTCTTCTATATGTGGACGATATTCTCATGACAGGTGTGGAAAGTCATATTCAAGAGTGCAAAAATCAATTGGCAGCAGAATTTGATATGAAGGATCTAAGGTTGATGCACTATTATTTGGAGTTGGAAGTTTGGCAACGGCCTCATGAGATATATCTAGGTCAAGGAAAATATGTGATTGAGATGCTGAAAAGGTTTGACATGATGGATTACAAACCTATGGCAATCCCTATGATCACAAATTTGAAGAACCTAAGAAGTTCTAATTCAATCCCTATGGATCAAGGTATAGACAATTTGTTGGCTCTCCAATGTATTTAGTAAATACTCAACCAGACATTTGTTTTGCAATGAATATTCTTAGTTAGTTCCACATAGAACCCAAGCATGACCATTGGATAGCAACCAAGCATATATTGAGATATTTGCAACGACCAATCCACTACTTCTTGAAGTATGATAGAAAGAATGATGTCCACTTGATTGGATATACAGATTCCAACTAGGGTGGTAGTGAGATGGATGGGAGAAGCACTACTGGAGGATGCTTTAGTTTGGAATCCTCCATGATATCCTAGATGAGTAGAAAGCAAGAATCGATTGTTTTGAGTAGTGCTAAGGTTGAATACATTGCAACTTGTGAAGTAAGTAGAGAATGTTTGGTTGAGGAAGTTGTTTGACTTGTTTGAAGAACTGATGGACCATACAATGCTACATTGTGACAACACCAATTGCATAAGGTTGTTTGAAGACCCAGTGCTCCATGGAAAGACAAAGCACATAAATAACAAGTATCATCGCATACGAAAGTTGGTGCAAGATGGAGTGTTGCAACTATAATATATCTCCATCAATGAGCAGGTAGATGACATTTTGACAAATCTCTTCTTAATAAGAAGTTTGTGTATTTGAGAGACAAGCTTGGATTGGTTGATATATCCTCCCTAGTTGAGAGGGAGAGATAGACACATCATTCTTGCCTTCACTATGTCAAGAAAGAATGGAGGATTGGCTAAGCATCTGGTTTTTAATACTCTTTGAGGATAAGGTAGGGTATCCAAGATGTAAGAGTAGTCGAAGAGGAAATTCCTTGAGGATGTGTTATTACAAGATAAGAATTATCCTAAAAGGACATATCCTGTGAATGCCCAGGTGGAGTATGTGTCTTGAGAGACAATGATGATGGTGTCTATCAGTCATTGGTCTCGCCAGCATTGGCTATGATCTGTGGAGAGATAGAGTTGTTAGTCAAGGCCTTCCTATGTGACAATGTTGGTCGGTATGATGCAAAGAGATAAGCTGAAAAAATAGCTTATGAGATGGCTTACCAATCTGACTCTTCTTATGAGATCTCTTCAGTTTGAGAATGTCCATGTATCATTATGAGTACCTTCCTAGTTAAAAGGGAGTGTTGAAATGTGTAATTAGGTTCGGTCTTCATAAGATATGAAATGTACTTTTGATTCTTGTGTATTGCAAATAAAACAAAATTATTATTGTTATTTTTCAAGCATGAATTTCATGCTCAAGGTCATTTTATTTAGAGGTCAAGCACCCATTGAGTGCTTCTAGGGTTTGTCCTAGGATCAAGAAGTCAATAGAGTCATTGTCATATAGAGAATACCCTATTGGGCACATTGTAACATGTCAAAAGAAATATTTTTGTATTTAAAAGTTTCGAAATACCCTCCAAGACCAAGTCATCCTGGCAGCTAAGAAGTCGGCCTCATTGGGGTATGTCATCCTCCTTGGAAGCCTATAAATAGGAGGGAACTCGACCTCCTATGGACACTCACTCACTTCTCATCATCAAAGAGAAGGAGAAGCAAAAGAAGGTTAGCAAAGAAGGAAGATGGATGATGGACGAAGGTTTGGGTTATCTCTCTCTCTCTCTCTCTCACTTGCGAAGAAGGAAAGCTAGGGTTTTGATGTTGCAAGGTCGAAGTTGAGGAAATTGTAGAAAGGTCGAAGAAGGGCAAGCAACCCAAGCGAAGGTCAAAGGAAGCTTTGGAAGCCGTAGAATTGCTCACACATGTGGAAGCAGTGGTTGTTGCAGGGGCCGAAAATTTCAAACCTACAGTGGAGGTCAAAATTTTGTAGTTGGGCGTCGAAGTTGTGCAGCTTGAAGAGATTTGACTGGGTTTGACTTGGATAGAAGGAGCACATCATCAAGAAGCTATGGCTTAGTCTTGGAAGGGTATTGGTCTTGGTCTAGAGGTCTTGGAATTCATCATTTGAAGAATCTATAAGAAGAGCAGAGATTTGTGAGTTTTCCTCTCCAGTGGAGAGGTTTTGGCCCTGGCTTGCACCCTACATCTTGTGTTCTTGTGCATTGTTGATCTTCTTATTTTGGTAGTTGTTTGATAATAAGAACAACATGATAATAAAAGAGGAAGCTAATAATTAAGAAAAGTAAAAAGGAATCACAAGCAGTTATCAACTTTAAGAGATATCATCCTAATTGCAGCCCTATAGATTTCTCAACAATTCTTTCAGTAAAGTACACCCCACGATGTTTGCATTTTGCATTTGCCAGGTTATAATTCAACATTGAAGCTAACAAGTTTTCCCTTCTTTGCAGTATACATTCCAGGTTTAGGAAGAGTGAACAGGGCTATCCATCCATCACCCATTTCAGGAACTTTGCAGTATACTTTCCAGGTTTAGTTAGAGTGAACACGACTATCCATCCATCCCCCATTTCAGCAACATCAATGATATATATGTTAATCAACAAAGGAGCCATGCTTAGCCTCTACAGGCCCATTCACATCCTCTCCCTCTCTATGGGTTTATTTTGCAAGCCAATAACCAAGCTACTTGTATGCTCTTCCAAACCTAATTGAAGTACTTCAAATATAGTTTGTCATTGACATCAAATTTTGCATTGCTAGTATTTACAGTTTTTCCAAGTAATGCCTAAATTAAGACAGCTATTATGAGCCCTGTATCCCTACCCTATTAACTAAATGGTTTGGTTTAATATGACATTGATGTTTTTTACAAACCACTCAAGATTTTTCCATTTACAAGTCACTAATTACCAGGCTTTTTGTCATCAACCATAATTCTGATACAATTGTTCGTGAAGGATCATATACGTAGTTCCCATAAGCCCAGTCAGTGTATATGGTATTATTGCTAATATGATTAATATATTTTGAGAATTATATCATCAAATAACATTTTAAAGCATGCAGTCAGTTATGAACCTGTTTCATCCATACAAGCAGTTGTTTAGATATAAGGCCCAAAATGTGTGTATATTTCAAAATTTATATTAGAGACCACATCAGAGCTCTGGGTACATTACAAAGTACTCATTTCAAATGCAGTGACGTTGGGTTCTATTAGCATAATTAGACAGGTATTACAGCCTGTAAATCTGTGTAAACTCCGCTCTTGAAATTCAATCAATAATGGATAATGTTATCCACCAGTTGTCTTTACAGCTCAGTACATAAGTGCACTCATCAAAGGTAACAACTGCCATTACCTTGAAGATACATCAACAGATGTGGACAATAAATCATTACGATGACGTTTTTCCTCATATAACAATGGATTATCCTCTTCTGTTTCTGGTTGTTTTGGCAAATCAAGCTTTTTCCTTTGAGCATTGAAGAAGCTTTTGCTATACAAAGAACCGAAGACTACAATCTGTTCAGCAGTAAACACCGTAGACCATAAGATTAACAGTGATCATTAACAACCAGAATGCATGTAAATGAGCTACCTTTACAAACCAGCACAAGAGTTCTTAAATGTGTTACCTTTGTGGGAACTGATACATGCTCAATGTTCAATGAATACGTTCTAACTGAATATGATGAAAGTTATTTTACAACTAAGGAGGTAACAGTTCAAAGGTAGAGATCAGACTTACTGCTCCTATACACTGTTTCCAACTTAAGGGGTGCACAAACCATATGCACGAAAGTAAGATGCTGATAAGCTGCATGGCATGATTATGTAATTGTACATCAATATCATGCAATTTGATTTTTATTTCAGAGCCACAGATCTACCTACAAAAAAAATTCATTGTCTACTCAAAGTGCATGTACACATACGAAAACAGAAGTTTACAGTAACCTGTCTTGTAGTCATAATAGTGGCGAAGGTAAGTGCCCCAAATGTACGAATTGTATAAGAAATAAAAAATTGACTAGCTGTTGCAACCTGCACATTGAAATATTAAAAGACCACTTCATGAGTTCATTTCTAGCATAAGACATGAGAAAATTGTATGCAACATATCAGAACATTTTTGGATAAAACTGAGTTCAGAAAAATATATCAGTGAAATATCAAGTTGAGAAAAATGTCAGTGAAATATCAACTTCAAAAAATGTCAGTTAATTTTATGCGTAATCAGATAGAAATGCACAAAACTACTGCAAAGTGCCCATCATATCAAATAGTTAAAAGATAATGAACATCTCCAATCTCAAATTTTCTGTTTCTTTTAGATGCTTGGTACCTGATAAGGATTCCTGAAATAAGAGAGGTTTCCAAATCAAATACTCATGTCATAAAACTGTCTTTTCCTTTACAGACATTAATTTAGCACGACACTCCCCCACCTACAGCTTTCCCTCTCACATACACATGCACATGTTGACATGTGCATGCACACACTAAGGGAGAGAAGCACAAAACGGAACATGGAAATGCTCATTAGAGAAGATACACCCAATGTTCAACAATACTCAAGGCAACATGAACTGCATTAAAAAAGGCAAATAACAGACTACTTCAGAACACATCGTCCCAAGTTTGGTTGTGAAATAGGCAGATGGGATAGGCCAGCCTGAAATGGAAAGAAATGAGTACAACCTCTGTCATGTTCATAATTTAAGTGTCATTTCATTTCTGCCATATTTTCGCTATGCTAGATTAGGATTTATTGGAGATTTGGCTGTAAATCCACTATCTTATGATCTCAATAGTGAATACCCTTGTTATTCATCCGTTTTGTTTAGATTCGTTGTCAATAATTCCATGTTAGCTTATGATTTCGAAGAATCCAGGCTGGTTTCCAAATTCATATAAAGTACTGTGACAATTATAGGCATGTCTAGAGTAGTTTCAAAATTTATCTTAGAAGGACAATTGGTTCCGGCCTTGTCAAAATGTCAAATTCAAACTCTTTCATGATATAACATATTAATAGCTATTGCAAGTGAAGGAAAAATTAAAAGGGCAGTTATATTATTTGGTCAAAATCTGTGATACGCTGATATAGTTTAATGTTGCCAATAATTTCCATGCCATTTCCTTCAAATTTAGGAAACCATTCTAGTTGTCTTGGATACTCGTAGCCACATTTGGAAACTTGTGCAAAATTGATTTATAAGATGACAGTTTCCAGTGGAAAATAGCACAAGATGATTTAGTATTTTACTTGTTATAAAATAGCCAAGTTGGGAATTTCTTCATCCAGAAGAAGGGTCAAGGAGGAGAAAGATTCGAGACATGTAATTATCTTGATGAGTACTTTGTTTACAGTATTCCAACATAGACTACATGTAATGCAGTTTTACACTACTGGGTATTTAAATACCATTATTTTACAACCATTATAGATCCATCTTAACATTTTTTTAACAAACCACTATTGTTACTCCCAACATGCCATTTCTTTCAAATTTAGGAAAAACCTCTAGTTTTTTTGTGTTGGAAATATAGTAGCCGTGGTCAATATTTTCATTAATAAAAAAAATACTTAGGAAAATTTTAATTTTTAAATTATGTCTTCTTGATCAAGTCAGCCCCAAGTTGGCTGGGCCCCTTTGAGGCACCCGTTTGACCCCTTTGGAAGACTATAAATATGAGAGACTCCCCCTCTCATTTGGTACATCGATTGTCTATGGTTTTATCTTTGTTTTAGAGAAAAGAAGAATAGAAGGAGGCCGAATGTCAGAAGCAAGGAGGAGAGGCATGGCATTTGTGGAAAGTTTTTCTTTCTTGTTAGATGTTATATTGATGTCTTATTTCTGGATGTATCGATGAACATTGAATTCTCTCTTCTCATAAGGAAAGATTTCTGGGTTTTGCCCTGGCCTCAGACTTAGTTTTTTATCTCTCGTCTCATTGTCTCATGGTTATTTCTATTGCTTTGTCATGTTTAATGCTTGAAATTTGCTTTCGTATAACTGCTTAATGATATTGGATGTTATATATGTAATTGATGCTAAGTTGCTAACTGATCATTGGAAGTAGTTATTGTTGAAGGAAACTGTTTCTAATTTCTGTGAACCCTAGAAATATCAACATTTTGGACACTCTACCCACATTTTAGGAGAGGACAAAGTTTCAAGTGGAAAATAACACAAGATGATTCAGTGTTTTACTTTGTTATAAAATGGCCAAGTTGCGAATTTCTTCATCCAGAAAAAAGGTTGAGGAGAAAGATTCGAGACATGTAATTTTCTTTATGTGTACTTTGTTTATAGTATTCCACCATAGACTACAAGTAATGCAATTTTACAATATTGGGTATTTAAAACACCATTACTTTACAACCAGCATAGATCCATCTTAACTATGGATCAACCATGCATCGAGAAAAATCAAATCTCTCAAGATGCAAACCTCGTTTTAAGTGCAAAGCTTGAAAGGATTGCACCTCAAGAAATCTGATTTCTCTTGGTGCTTGTTAAGTCCAAAGTTAAGATGGGCCTATGCTAGTTCTTAATAATATTATTGATATTTATATAAATTTCACATCTCTATATATAGAAATATTGTTATTTTTTATTTTATTGACCATGATAATACATATTATTACAAATTTAAGTTTTTAATGTTCCATGCATAGCGTTGATAATATTGAGAGAGACACACAGAATAAATCTTTTATACATTTATCAATTAGATTTAAATATGAAGTTCACTTTTATATGTTTATCAATTAGATATAAATATGAAATTCTCAAATATAGTAGTTACAAATAAGAACCATTATTTTAATTTATATGGTAAAATGGATTTTAATTTATAGTTACTATTTAATATTTTTATATATTTCACATTTCTATATAAAGAACTCTTTTTATTTCTAATTATGTGTTTTTTAATTAAATTATATTTATTTTTTATATGTTTATTAATATATTGTTGTGAAATATGAATGGTTAAAAATATGAATCATTATTATTTTAATGTGATTTGGACATACATTTTTTTTAATTGTTTGTAATTTTGTTAATAAAAACAAAATTACAATACAATAAATTGACTCTAATATTAACATTTAATTGACTTTTTATTAATATTTTAATTAAGTTGACATTATGTTCTATTATTATTATTCTTTGATCTAACACTCCACTACAACATCTCCTCCATACTGGGCTGTAGAGTTCGTCTTGGCGCAATCATGCAGATAAGATAACATAATTTTATTAATGTCCAACAAATGTCTACAATAGGTTTAAGAACAATTGTATAAGTTATGAGTGCATAGGCCACTCCTACAATGATGATGATGTTGATGATGATATTGTCATTGAGATTTGTTGGAAAATGTAACTATGCTTAGTCTTCATAATTTGTATTATAATCATATTCATTGTAAAATCAAAAGAAACTGAAAATTATATTTTGAAAAGCATGGGTTTCATGCTCTATATTTATTTTGTCAATTAGGTCAAGCATGTTCTTCATGATCTAGGGTTTAATGAGTCAATATAGTACTTTTCATGTGTAAGACCCTTGTGGAAACATAGTATCAAGAAAGAAACATTAATTTTGATTTTAAAGTGTCATTTATGGAATCCGAACACCAAGTCGACCCTGCCAGTGAAGTTGGCCCAAAACAAGCCCATTTGATCACACAAGATGACTATATATTAGAGAATAATTCGACCTATTGGGACATCTATCCATCCAAGTTCGATCTACACTCAAAATAGAATAGAATCGAGAGCGAAGACTAGAAGAGAGGATAAGAATCCAAACAAGAAAGAAGAAACCATAATTATGACCTAATCGAACTCACACATGCGAAACTTTTCTTGGAATTTGTGTGAATTGAAGGGTCGAAGACTGCAGGCCGACTTGCAGACCTGAAGCAAGAAGCCGAAATCTTTGTCAAGTTGCACAAAGACTCTTTGACTTTGATTCTTTAAAGGAAGACTTTGACTCGTTAAAGTTTGAAGAAAGGCTTTGATTCTTGAAGGAAATATCTTTGAAACAAGAATACTTTGACTCCTTGAAGAAAGTCATTGAAGAAAGAACTTTGACTCCTTTGAAGGAAGACATTTTGAAGGGTTGACTCGGTGTGTGGTGGAAGTCTTGGTCAGGTACTAGTTGTCTCATTTTGATTAGGTTTTATAATAGAAGAAGAGCTTGATTGGGTTTTCCCCTAGAAGAGGAGTTTTGCCCTCGCTAAGAGCCTACATACGATGTTCTATTGTTCTTGTGATCTTCACGTTCCTTTTTATTTGATAGTTTCTTGATGAAGAGAAGATAAAAGACGACATCATAACAAGCTATTATTAAAGTAAGAAAATAATTTTTTCTGCCTTTTGATTTTCTAACATGGTCTCAGAGCTAAGGTAAGAAAGGGAAAAAGGTAGCTTGAAGATCATTTGTCATAAAGCAAGGAAGAGTATGAGAAGAAGCTCTAAGAAGAGAAGGGTCATCATTCAGGAAGGCTACTAGACTAAGAAGCTCTTGAGAACATCTTGAAAGAAGCAACTTAGAAAATCTTTTGTGGACATTGGAAGACATCATTCACAAGAAAGTCCTTAAAGAAAAATAGTATTGGGATCTTCATTGAAGCAAGTTTGAAGAAGTATCAAGGACCTTTGAAGTATCAATAAAAGAGGAGTAACCAGCACCTTGAAACAATCATCAAAAGCAAGCTAGAAGAAAGACTTATGACATTAACAAGTATAGCTATGGCATCATCAATGAAATCTGAGAACAAGCTTCAAGGAGCTTCAATTTAGAGCCTAGAAGACAAGAATGGATCTTATCCTTGTCAAGCACAAAGTCTTAGACATTGTGCTAGGAAAAGTAAAAGAACCTACAAATGATACTAGGAAAGAAAAATTCAAGGAGAATGATATTCTAGCCATGAGCCTCATTCTAGATTCAACCAAGGACAATCTAATTCCCTACATATACACTCAAGATACTTCAAAGAAAATGTATGAAGCTCTCTCTAAACTATTCACAATCAAAAATATTGGCCAAGTTGCAAGCCTAAAGAATGAGCTTCCAACTATCAAGATGACAAAGGAGCATACTACATCTTCATATTTTGTAAAAAATTCCAGTATAAGAGATGAACTCCAAGCAATTGATGAAATTATCCCTAATAAGGAACTTATAATATCAATCATTCTAGGTTTGGCCAAATGATGGAATGCCTTTGCAGTTGGAAACAATAGTTGGAGAGAAACTCCATCATTTAAAGAACTATGGTCTGCATGTACTCGAGAAGAAGCTGAACTTGCTCTAATAAGAGGAAATCAAGAAGGAGAAAATGATATCTCAAATGCCTATTGAGCCCATTTCAAAATGAAAGGAGGAAATAATAAATCTAACAAAGGTTCAAAAAGGAATCATCACAAGACGATTGATCTATCAAAAATTCAATGTTTTCAATGTCACAAATTTGGGCACTATAGAAACCAATGTCCCAAAAAATCAAATGATAACAAGAAGAGAGAAAGAGATGTTAATGTTGTTGATACTGAAGAACCATCGAACAAAGCCAAAGGAGAAGATCCTGAAGTCAAAGACTTGTACTATTAATGAAGAGAGACTTGAAGACTTAAGGATTGTCAGTAATTCATATCCTTTAATTCTAGGTCTTTAGGTTTTGTGAAAAACACGTTTATAGATCACTATTGATTTCGTTTGTAGCCTTAGTTTATAAACTTTGATTTGTAATCCTAGTAATAAGAGAGTGTGTCCAAAATTCCTAGACATGTTCTAGGATAAGGTATATCTCAAAGATATCTAGACCTATTCAAGATCAAGAGGGAGTTGTTGCAGTTCACAAAAAGATAAGTATTTTATCTATTTCTTCTTTCATATCATTATTTTTTATTTCTTCAAATTTATCTAGCCTTATCTCTACACAATTATAACATTTCTTTTATGTTCTCTCCTGAAAAGGGATTGTAGACAAATGAAGTCAAAAGATTATTGCTAGATTCAAAGGGAGCAGTTCAACTCTCAAGAAATTACACTTACGAAAGCATCGATAGTATCTTTGATCATCCACCAAGGCATATAGATCATTTTCTGTAGCAATGTTATGACATCATAAGGATCTCAAAGATCCTGTACTAAAATGAAATTGCAACATAAAGGAAGTTTTAGAGGAGTAGTCCAAAAAGAAGAAGACTATTAAAGGTATGTTTTCTATATTATATCTTTCTGATCATTTGAAAGTATTTATAATACTTATAAGGTTTTTGAAGCTAATTCTTAGATCTTGAGTTTAGAGTTTGTTGATATTTAAGGGTTTTCGAAACCCTAGATAGAAATCAACCCTAGAAAATAGAAACCCTATCCCTAGTTTATTATTTCCTCTAGGAATCCCTCATTCTTGAGATATGCATCCAGGGTTTGCTAGCTAAATGTTATAATAGAAACCCTTATGAAGTTTTAAGTAGGGTTCTAAGGTTTGCACTAAACCCTATCTAAAAAATGCACTGACGAATCAAGATGGATCTTAAGAATCCATATCAGAAACCTTGGGAGCAAAATGTTCCACTATAAACCCTAGACTAACAAATTTGATATCATGATTCTTGTATATTGTGCTTGGTTGTACTTGTTGATGAAAATTGCAGGTACATGAAAATGTTTAATGATGACCTCGTGATAATAATGAGCATAATAGAAAGAGGAAGCTGCAGAAACCCTAATGATATTGAAGTTCTTATCTAATCAGCATATTAATGATCAAAGAACGAAGTTGAATATGTTGAAAAGGGAAATTGTTTGGTTCTAGTTGATTTGAGAATCGATGAATCCCATTGTTATATAATTGTGATAACCAAAGCAGCATAGGGTTGACCAAGGACACAGTGTCTCATGTTAAGATTAAGGATTAAGACGGGAACGTGAAGCTACAATATATTACAACAAAGATGAACAGGTAGTTAATCTTTTGACTAAATCTCTCATTGAGAAACTTGTATATTTGAGAAACATAATTTGGTAAATACCTCCTATTTTATTAAGACATGATGAGTTGTTGTACCTTAGGTTTTTTAGCTTGTATGATGGCACTTAGGGTTGGTATCTTGGCAGAAATCTTAGATGATGCCTAGATCCCTATTAGGGATGGTACCTTGGAAACTAGCCTAGATGGCACCTAGATCCCTGTTGGTGTCTTGGTAGGTAGCCTAGATGACACCTAGATCCTTGTTAAGTTGGTGTCTTCGCAGGTAGCCTAGATGACATCTATGTTAATTCTAGGTATGTTCTATGCTTAGAGCAATTTATTTCAATTTTCACAGTTAGCTCAATATCTTTTCTAGATTAGCAATCACATCAACATTAAAGTAAATTGCAGATAGAACATAAACATAAACCGCAAAAGACAAGCCAAGATAAGAGGACACAAGATGTGGCGCTAGCCAGGGACAAACCCCAAAGTGGGGAACCCTTGATCAATTCTTCTTATATGTTCTTCAATAGTTCAACAGAGAGAGAGAGAGAGAGAGAGATAGTACAATTACAACAGAAGTCTTCACTTTTACTTACCTAGATAAGATCATAGATCATCTCTTAAGAAGATGATACATGAGATCAATTGAAGACATGTTGCTTCAATTTATTCTCCAAGGTGACTCCACCTATCATTTTGCTACATCTCGTCATCATGTTGCACCTCATCGTGTTGCACCATGATGCACCCATCATCACAATGCTGGACCTCATGACCATGCTATACACTTCATATTGCTGCACCTGATGCTGCACTGTTGTCCATTGTTGTACCATGCTAGTCATTATTGTCCTACGAGGCATACAATTGTCCCATTGTTCATTCCAAGTTTGCTTCTTGTCCCATGCATTTTTGCCGCGCTATGTAGCCTGTTGTCCCATGCATCTTTGCTGCACTAGTCACCTTGTTGTCCCATTTACTTTGTTGCACTAGCTAGCAACACCATGTAGCCAGCTGCCCTATTTAGCATAATGTTGTCCCACTGTTAGTGATAAGGCCATTCCATGTTTGCTTTCTTGCCAACCGTCCATGCTCTTTGCCTTAGCATATGTTGCAGTTTTACCATATGGCTTAGCATACCTTCTTGTTGTCCATGTGTCTTAGCAGCACCATGTAGCCTTGTTGTCCCTTGTATCATGGCTCCACCAAGCTTCATTGTCTAGTAGTCCCATTCATCTTTGTAGCACTAAGTCACCTATTGTCCCTTGCATCTTGGCAGCACCATGTAGCCCAGCAGTCCCATTTACTTTGTTGCACTAATTAGCAGCATCATGTAGTCTTAGCATTATTGTACTAGTCGCCTTGCTTGCTACTATCCATGCTTGTTGCTGAGCAGCACCATGTTCCCTTGCTGCCATGTGTTGTTTCACCACGCTACACTACTGCACTGCATCACGGGTTACGCCATCATCCTACAGCCCTTATCCTCCATACAAATCAACAAACAAACCTTGTAAAGATTTTGGTTCTCCAAGGGAATAACCCTCCACACCTATGTTATTCCTTTTGGCTTTGTTTGACTACGACTAAGGCCATGTTGTCCCTACAGCCCCTTCACGTTGTCTAGGGCAGCCTCCACATTGTCCTTCTGGTCCTTCACACTGTGGCTAAGGCCACGCTATCTCTATAGCCCCTTCACGCTGTCTAGGGCAGCCTTTGCATTGTTCCTTTGACCCCTTATATTGCGAATAAGACTCTGATGTCCACACAATTATTCCTTGACCTAATCTTCCCAGCAATACGCACTTGGAACAGCCCTTACTTACCACACTGTCACCTACAGCAAACCCTCAATGCGGCCCATAAACTTCACTGCATTAGGGCTTCTCATTTGACTGCATCCTAGTGCTTCTCATTTGGCTACGTCCTAGGGCTTCTCACTTGACTGTGTAGATACTAGATATTAGGGATGTCCTCCTTGTAGCATTAGGGTTTCCTTCTTTCCCTCCAACATCTACAGCTTCCACTCCTAGATTTCTCTTCCACTAAAACCCAAGACAAGTGGAGAAAAATCAAGATAGAAGTGTGTGTAGAAATGACTATCAAGTCACCTCTTTTTATACTAAAACGTTGAGCACATGTGGGGTTTATTTGGTCGCTGGCCGACCTTGACAAATTGTCTTATAACACAAATAAATTCATAACTCCATGAATACTTATCGGAATCGAATGATCTTTTGATCAGTCCTACACTCTCGATGAGAGGGATCCATGAAAAATATCAACTGCCATAAATAAGATGACCCACATGAAATTGGCCCTAGTTGCCAACTTTAACACTCCCTCTCAACTAGGGAGAACTCCATCTGCTGATCCATCTGTCCGACTATACTATCTCCGCCATCAATGCCCTGCACTGCTCTGCTTTGCTTTGTTGAGCTCTGCTCTACTCTCTACTCTGTTGAACCATGAAGAAGAAGAATTGATTGAGAATGTCTCATACCATTCTCTACTGACCCTAAGTTAGTTCCATATGAAGAGAGTGTGTCATACCACTCTTACTGACCTGAAGTCAGTTTCATTGATCCCAGATCAATATCACAAGAGAGTGTCATAAAACCACTCATATTGTTCCCAAATCAATTTCATTGATCCCAAATCAATGGAGGTCATCCTAGCATTGGGAGTACGTTAGATACAACGATGCGTCCATCGATAGTACTACTATGGTCCCTAATCCCATTTCCCTGCTCATTGGCCAGATGAGAGGTACTTCCCATGAGTCTCAGACTGCATGGGTAGGATGCCTCGACAGGAGAACCATTCATCCTGTCCCTAAGTCACCATGGGGTATCACAAGGGAAGGCTGAGCCATTCACCTTGCACAGAGCGCACCATTAGGGGAGGGTGAGTCACCCTATGGTTGCTTGTTGCTCCAAGCAGTACCTCAAGCCCCTCGGAGCTCCCAGAGCTCAATGGATGCATCATGCAGGACCCTCATAAGAAGTTCTCTCAACGACTCCAAGCTGTTCGGGAAAGTCACAAATTTGACCTTTCCCCAGGGCTTAGACAGAATGTCTGCGATCTGTACATCAATCTCAATGCGATGGAGCCTCCTCACTCATCAACGTACCATATCCCAGATAAGGTAGGATATGATGTCTATATGCTAGAGCAATTATAGAATACGGGATTCCTCAACAATCAAATCCCCCTTAGTTGACATAGAGGATTACGATGATGTCCATCATGTGTACAAACAACTCGTTGAACAGCTTCCACAACCACGTAGCTTCACACGAGATCATACTCGTAGCTATGTATTCGGTCTTAGCGTTGCTTATAGCAACCGACTTTTGCTTCCTGCTCATCCAAGATATCGAAGCAGAATCCAAAGAGAACCAGCACTTAGAAGTGCTCTTCCGATTCTCCACATTGCCTGCCCAGTCAGCATTCGAGTAATCATGCAGCTTCATATTTACAGCATTGTATCTCAATCCATGAGAGATTGTGCCCTGAAGATATCTTAGAAGATTCTTGGCACCAATCTAGTGAGGCTCAACCAAATATGAGCCCAACATGCTAATTATAAAACATATATCCGGACGGAAGTTCACCAAAAACATCAATACTAGAATGAGTTTATGAAACTCAAAGACATTTCCCAAATCAGGTTCGACATTCCTACCACATAACTTCTGAAAGTTAAGCTCCATCGAGGTAGTCACAAGCTTGCAGTTCACCATTCCAAATCCGGAATCCGACTCCCTCTTACTTCTAAAAATGAGAGGGTCTGCACCTGTTAGAAAGAGGTCATCCTCAGAAGGTGCCAGTATGAGAGGTCTATCATCCACAACCTTCAAGCAAAGGTTTGGATCTGCTTCACTCCTAGTGAATCTCAGCTTCATCAAACAACTATCAATCCTCTCGTACTACACCCGGGGTGTTTTACTTCAAGCCATAGAGGGATTTCTTCATGAGATTCTCAATCATGAATCTCAAACCCCTTGGGTTGTTCCAAACTTGTGGACCTTCTATATGAGGGGAATGGTCCCCTTTTAAGATTTTCCTTTGGTACATCTCACACATGTACCTTCATGCTCTTCTTGAATTCAGGCATCCCTATCACCATCTGACTCACATCAAGTAGGGCCCCATAATAAGTAGACCTTCGATGCTATAGATGAGATGTGACAACTAACATGGTCCCCAATGGACCATCCTGCAACTTAATACAAATTGCCAACCCTGAACCCATGAGTAGAAGCATCTTTGAAAATTTTATTTTCAAACACGTACCTTTCCATCAATGAATGCCACCATGAAACCTTTGACTTCCATTGCCGAAATGGACACCAAGTTCTTCTTGCGATCAGGTACATAAAAGAGATTCTGTAAATGAATCGAGTTACCCTCATTCAATTGAGGGGTAACATTTCCTACACTCTTTCCAGGATAGGTGGCATCGACTCCAAGTATAATCACACGAGTGTTTCCATCTCTGCCAAATTAGAGAGAGCACCCTTCTATCTGTTGAAGTGCCTTGAAGCACTATAATCAATGAGCTAGATTCCCACAGAATCTGAAGGAGAGGGCCAATAAAAGATAATGCTTCTTTATCTTATTAGAAACAACATTTGATTCTTCATACCTGGGGTTCCTTGCTTTCTTTGAAGAGTCAGTCATTTCCTTGATGACCTGCATTACCTGTCATTCCTCTGATCATTGAAGATGTCCCTGGAATGATTGTTATAATCATCAAGTGATGTGTCCCTGCCATTTGAACACTCCTTCGCATAATGGCCGAACTTATTGCAACCAAGGCATCTACCTTTCCTTGTGCCATTCTGATAATATTCTCTACTTCTACTTCACCCTCGGTGAATTTGAAGAGGGATGAGGAATCCACTGATCCTTTTGTTCTTTCCCAACTGTCTTCGGTGGTTGCTCTTTCACTCTTGCTTGGACTTTGTCTTCACCTCAGCTCTGATACCATGTTAATTTTAGGTATGTTCTATGCTTAAGGAAATTTATTTCAATTTTCACAGTTAGTTCAATATCTTTTCCAGATTAGCAATCACATCAGCATTAAAATAAATTGCACATAGAACATAAACATAAATCGCAGAAGACAAGCCAAGACAAGAGGACACAAGATGTGGCGCTAGCCAGGGACAAACCCCAATGTGGGGAAACCCTTGATCAATTCTTCTTATATGCTCTTCAATAGTTCAGTAGAGTGAGAGAGAGAGAGAGTACATTTACAATAGAAGTCAACACTTTACAAGGTGACTCCTTCACCTATCATTGTGCTGAATCTTGTCATCATGTTGCACCTTACTGTGTTGCACCATGTTGCACCCATCATCACAATGCTGGACCTCATGACCATGCTGTACACTTCATATTGGTGCACCTGATGTTGCACTGTTGTCCATTGTTGTATCATGCTAGTCACTATTGTCCTATGAGGCATACAGCTGTCCCACTATTCATTCCAAGTTTGCTTGTTGTCCCATGCATTTTTGCAACGCTATGTAGCCTGTTGTCCAATGCATCTTTGTTGCACTAGTCACCTTGCTATCCCATTTATTTTGTTGCACTAGTTAGCAGCACCATGTAGCCAGCTGCCCTATTTAGCATAATGTTGTCCCACTGTTAGTGATATGGCCATTCCATGTTTGCTTGCTTGCCATGTTGTCCATGCTCTTTGCCTTAACATACATTGCAGTTGTACCATATGTCTTAGCATACCTTGTTGTTGTCCATGTGTCTTAGCAGCACCATGTAGCCTTGTTGTCCCTTGTATCGCTGCTCCACCAAGCTTCATTATCTAGCTGTCCCATTCATCTTTGCAGCACTAAGTCACCTATTGTCCCTTACATCTTGGCAGCACCATGTAGCCCAGCAATCCCATTTACTTTGCTGCACTAGTTAATAGCATCATGTAGTCTTAGCACTGTTGTACTAGCTGCCTTCCTTGCTGATGTCCATGCTTGCTGTTGAGCAGCACCATGTACCCTTACTGCCATGTGTTGTTTCACCACACTGCACTACTGCACTGCATCACGGGTTAGGGCATCATCGTATAGCCCTTATCCTCCATACAAATCAACAAACCAGCCTTCTAAAGACTGCGGTTGTCCAAGGGAATAACCCTCCACACCTACGCTATTCCTTTTAGATTTGTTTGACTGCAACTAAGGCCATGCTATCCCTACAGCCCCTTCACGTTGTCTAGGGCAACCTCCACATTGTCCTTCTGGTCCTTCATACTGTGGCTAAGGCCACACTATCTCTATAGCCCCTTCACATTGTCTAGGGCAGCCTTCACACTGTTCCTTTGAGCCCTTATATTGCGGCTAAGACTCCATTGTCCACACAGCTGTTCCTCGGCCTAATCTGCCCAGCAATACACACTTGGAATAGCCCTTACTTACCACACTATCACTTATAGCAAACCCTCACTGCAGCCCATAAACTTGACTGCGTTAGCGCTTCTCACTTGACTGCATCCTAGGGCTTCTCACTTGACTGTGTAGATACTAGGGCTATCCTCCTTGCAGCATTAGGGCTGCCTTTTTTTCCTCCAACGTCTAGGGCTTCCACTCCTAGATTTCTCTTCCACTAAAACGCAAAATAAGTGGAGAGAAATCAAGATAGAAGTGTGCGTAGAAATGACTATCAAGTCACCTCTTTTTATACTAAAATGTTGAGCAAATGTGGGGTTTATTTGGTTGTTGGCCGACCTTGGCGAATTGTCTTATAACACAAATAAATTCATAGCTCCATGAATATTTATCGGAATCGTATGATCTTTAGATCAATCCTACACCTCTCGATGAGAGGGATCCAAGAAAAATATCAGTTGCCATAAATAAGATGACCCACATGGAGTTTGGCCCTAGTTGCCAATTTTAACAATTTGCATCCTGGTTGAGTTGGTATCTTGGCAAGTAGCCTAGATGATACCTAGAACCCTGTTAGTAGCCTAGATGACACCTAGTGCCTTCGCAGGTAACCTAGATGACCCCTAGATCCTTGTTGGGATAGTACCTTAGCACATAACCTAGATGGTACCTAGATACCTTTGCAATTGGCCTAGATGGTATCAAAGATCACTAGCATTGTATATGTTGATTGTGATAGTGTTAATTTTAGTTAACAATGGTATGTTCTATGCTTAGCACAATTACTTCAATGTCCTTTTAGCAACACAATGAAAATTTCCAATTTAGTTTTTCCTTAAGCTATCACATTAACCATAAATCACATTGGTAGTAACTATAGATAGAACATGAATAACAAAATGCAGAAAACAAGCCAAGATAAGGGAACCCCAGATTTGGCGAATGCCAAGGAAAAACCCCAAGATGGGGAAAACCCTTTGATCAATTCTTCTTATTATTATATCAAATGTTCAGAAGAGAGACAAAGTACAATAAATTCAAAATTGACTTGTCAAATGATAGTAAAAACAACCCTGTCAAATCTGTAATTTTCTACAACAATCAACAGCCCTAACCAGAAAGTCAACGCTCGTCAAAACAACAGCAAATCATCCATAATGCAGCTCTGTCATACCCAGTCAAACTCAACCTCCTTAGGTGGTCAAAGTCAGCCCAAAACAATCATGAAAACAACAGTCAAAATTGGTCAAATCCTGCAGTCATCCCTGGTCAAAGAGCTCATAATATCTCGATTTCTATGCCAATAGATGCAGCTCTCCAAAATCAAAATTTTGACCCAAAAATTGCAATCAAACTTGGTCAAATACCACTTGGTCAACATTGGTCAAACCATGTAATAGTCCTACAATTCGACCCTGTAATTCGTTCTCTTTTCCAGCCACTCATGTGAGAAGAATTTGGTTGCCCAATATCTATACGAACCAATCAAATGAGAGAAGAATATGTGTGATGAGATGATGCCAAATGAGGTTTGAGGTCTCTCTATTTATACGAGTCGTTGAGGGTGAAGTGACATGTTTCTTGGGCTTCATGAGCCTACATGATGATGTGGTTGACCTTGACAATTTGCACGTGTCGGCATAAATTCAAAAGCACATTTATGCTTATCCAAACTTAATGATAAAGGTCAATTTTGGTCCTCTCGAAAAGAGAAATTCAATGCAATAATCATCTCCATCAAATGAGCTATCCAAAGTGGAATTTATGCCTAGTTGCTAATTTTAACACTCCCTCTCAACTAGGGAGAATTCCACCTACCAATCCATCATGCCATCCTGTCATCATGTACCATCTCTGCATCTCATCTCTACTCTATTGATCACTGATGTAACAATGAAGAAGAATTGATTGAGAGTGAGAGACGAGACCTTGCCACTCTCCACTAACAAAAGTCAATCCAGGGGAAAACGCTAATCAGACTTGATCCCAAATCAAGTTGTTGAACACCTATGCATCCTAGACATAGGGAGTACGTAGTACACAATGCTTCCATCTGTAGTGTTATGGTCCCTATCCATTTTTCCCAACTCATTGGCCAGATGAGAGGGTTCGCACCAGTCAAAAAGAGATCATCAACATGAAGGACCAAAATAAGAGGCATGTCCATTTCAACCTTTAAGTATAAGATTGGATCAAAATAGCTCCTTGTAAATCCCAGCTTCACAAGATAACTATCAATCCTCTCATACCAAGCCTTAGGGGCTTGCTTCAACTGATAGAGAGCTTTCTTCAACATGCATACATGTGTCCTTCGATCTTGTACTTCAAACCCTTAAGGTTGCTCCAAGTAGGCTTCCTCCTTAAGTGAGCCATGCAAGAAAGCAATTTTGAGATCCATTTGATGTAGGCTCCATCCATGGCTGGCAGCGAGAAAAATAATAGATCGAATAGTAGTATATTGGGCCACCAATGCAAATATCTTGCCATAGTCCACTCCTTCCTTTTGAGAGAAGCCTCGAGCAATGAACCTGGCCTTATATTTTTCAGCACTCCCATCAGCTCCATGTTTAATTTTGTAAAGCCATTTTGAGGTGACCACACACTTGTCCTTAGGTCTAGGCACCACGTCCTAGACATCATTCTTCATGATAGATTCATATTCCTCATTCAAGGCATCCTTACATACTTGGTGTTTTACAACGTCTTTGAACATGCAAGGTTCAGCTTGAACAATAGTACTCATGGCAGGGAAGTAAGCTTGATACCTGTTCGGCTTCTTACTTTCACGAAATGTCCCTCTTAGAGCAGCATGTCTTTCAGCATCTTCGAGAGTATCTTTGAGCCATAGTGGACATTTCCTTAAGGTAGAGGGATCACCAGGAGGAATATCAATAGGATCCATCGGGCATATGCTCATCTGTCAGAGCTTGATCCTGTATTTTGGCAGCATCATCATCGTCCTTCCTTATGATAGGGAGATCTCTGGCTTTCCCAAGGGCAGTATCTTCATCAAAGGTGACATCGCGACTTACTTCCACATCTCTTTGACCAGGGACATAGATTCTACATGCCTTTGAATTTTCACTGTAGTTGATGAATATTCCTCTCTTCCTAGAAGCTTCCAACTTATTTCTTTTGTCTTTGCACACATGAAAATATACCAGACAACCAAAGATCCTAAAATGAGAAACATCAAGTTTCTTACTAATGAAGACATCCTCAGGTGTCTTGAAATCCAAAGCTTGATGCGGGCTCCTATTTTGAACATATACTATAGTGTTGGCAGCTTCTCCCCATAAGAACTTCGATAGACCTTGATCATGGAGCATGGCACGGGTGGCTTCCATGATTGTTCAATTATTTCTTTGAGCAACAACACTCTAGTCAAGAGTGTATGGAACAGTTGTCTCCTTAATGCCAGCCTCTTTGCAAAAATCATTGAATTCATTTGATTCATATTCGGTTCCATTATTGGACCTCAATATCTTGATCTTCTTCCCCGTTTGGTTTTCCACCAATGCTTTGAAAGAATGCAACCATTTGAACACTTCATCCTTCCTCTTCAAGAAATAGATCCATGTTTTGTGAGATTATTCATCCACAGAGAGTGCATAATATAAGTATCCTCCCAATGATGTTACAGGTAACATACCAAACAGGTCAGAATGGACCAATTAAAGAATATCGGTTGTGTTGCTCTCACTAGAAGGGAATGGTCCCTTTGTATGTTTTCCAGTTGCACAACCTTGACAAACAATTTCATGGTTCATGTTAAACTTGGGCATAACTATGACAATCTTCTTTACCCCAAGTAAGGCTTTGTAATGTAGGTGGGCAAATCTTCGGTGCCATAATTCACAATGTAGAGAAGTATCACTTTCCAAGGCTCCCAAAGGACTTCATCCAACTTGATACAGACCATCAAACATAAATCTAAGAGTAAAAGCATCTTTAGGGTTTCTTTGCCAAATACGTAATTTTCCATCAATGAATGCTACCTTGAAGCCTTTACATAAATAGACACTAGGTTCTTCTTCAAATCAGGCACATACAATACTTCATGTAGATGAATGGTTCGACCTTGATTCAAGTGAAGAGTGACAGTACCTATCCCTTTCACGGGGTAGGTGGCATTGTCTCCAAGTATTTTCTTCAAACCAGTCTTCTTTTCAACAAAATTTGAAAGGGCCTCTTTGTATCCAGTGAAGTTACTTGACGCTCCACTATCAATCAACCAATGATCCAACGTATCCGAAGGAGAGGCAGTAGATAGAGCAGAAATAAGATAAAACTTATCTTGTGTTTCTACAGCAGTACTTTCATCATACCTGGCATTTCTTGTCCTCTTGGGAGGTCGACCATTTCCATTTTGAGCAACGGAAGCATTCCTCTTTCCTTTTTTGTTGAACCCATTGTTCCTTTAATCGCCATTGCTTTTGAAATTGTTGTGCTTGTTGTTGTCGTCATCCCTTGGAGAATTCTTCTTGTGACAACACTCTAGCATAGCGGTCGAACCTACTGCAATTGTAGCACCTCCCTTTTCTTCCTTCCTTGGATTCCTTCTCGAATCCATGACCTTGTCTCCTTGGACCAGCATTATTCTTCCTTTTTGCATGAGCGGAGAAGGCAATAGGATCATTTCTATTGGAGGGCTTATCTCTCTCCATCATCCTAGTCTCCTCTTGAGTGCTTCAAAACCAGGTATCTTGCCATTGTTGACAATGGTGGTGACAAATACATCCCATGGTCTTGGAAGACCTCCTAGGGCAATGAGAGTGAGTTGCGTGTCAAAAATAACTTCTCCAATAGATAGCAAGTCATTATTGATTTTAGTTATTCTCATGAAGTAGGATTGGATAGACTCCCCATTATTCATTTCAATATCTTTCCATACCCTCTTCAAACTAGATCAACTAGGGTCAAAAACAAGCTAAATTGCCAAAACACATAAAAAGGTCCTTAAACTATGAACATATAGCATGTTAGAAAAGATAAGATAATTATATTAATGTCCAACAAACGACCACAAAAGTAGGTCAATGGAATTTCTAAGTACATTAATGTCGATACAAGTAGCAATACCAAAATGTCTCCTATAAAAGAACAAGAAATCATGTAGAAAAATAATGTTTATATGATAAAAGATGGAAAACCCAAAAATCCAAGTGTGGGCAATTGTAGAAAGGAGATAGGGACTACATCATGATCCACCAGATTTAGATCATCTCTCCTAACACTCGAGGCCAAATGATGAAAAATCATAATAGAATGGTGCCCTAAGAGAGAGTTGAGAGAAGATTTGGACCATCTGTTGTGCTATTGTTGCAAAAAAGAAACCCATCACTAGTACCTATGTGACCTTAGTTTGCTTGCTAGTAAGAGATCCAGTTTGGCAATGTCTCTGAGACACACCCATTTGGATTCGGAGGCAATGTTGTTATCAATATATCTCTTGGTACCCCTACTTGATAGGAGCACTAAAAAGGACATGATCCATTGAATGGGATATAGTCAAGGAGGAGCCTTGATAATGTGGAAACAAAGTCTAAGGACCTCTTGCATGTAAATGGCTAGACATCTCTAGCCTGTGTATTGGAAGAAACTAGAGATGGTCTCAATCCCCATCAATAGCCAATGAAATCTCCACAAATCTCATAATAAATGGGACAACAAAATATGAAATACTCCTTACTCGCAATCTCTAAAGGCGAGCACAGCTAGCAATGTTGAAGAATGTAACTAGGTTTGGACTTCATAATTGTACTTGAAATCAAAATGTCATATATTTGTCAAAAGAAAAGAAAAAATTATTATTATTATTTTAATTGACTTATTAAAGCATGGGTTTCATGCTTGGGTCAAATTTATAGGTCAAGCCTCCATTGTATGCTTTAGGTTATTGTCAAAGTCAATTTGTGAAGACTCCATCCATCGAAGTCTACTTCTTGTTGACAGAATCTCCATCAAGTCGACTTCCATAAGGTGATCAAATGTCAGCCTAAATAGACACCACTGTTCAAATGCTCATGTCGGCTCAATTATATTGGATATACAAACAGGGGATATTCCCATTACAACATATCACAAGTTCGGATTTCAAAGAGAGATTTTCGGTACCAACATAGTGAGACAATTCAGACCTTTCCAAAGAATGTTTCTTTGTATTTCGGTGGAGGTATAGTCTAAGGATTTCGATGGAGGCATAGTCTAAGCATTCAGTGAAGGCACAATATTTCGATGAAGGCACAGTTTAATGAGGATAGAACTTTGCTATATATCAGAGATGATTTTAGTGCTATGCTTCCACAGTTCGGTGCTAGTATGCTCTCACAAGATTCAGTGCTATTACAGTGACCCCATCTCGGTGCTAGTACATTGACTTCAGTTTGATGCTATTATAGTGATGTTTTCACAGTGACTTGGTGTTATTATAATGATGCTATCATAGTGGATGAAGAAGCTCAGATTGGTTGCAGAGATGATCTCTTCAAGATACAAGTGTAAAGAAGACTGACTGCTACAATAGTCTACATGACAAGGTTTACTTTATGGATGGAGGTAGTTTCAAGTCTATGTTGTAAGTGTGGAAGAAAGTGTAACTGGGTTCGGTATTCATAATGACATGATCTTTGTAAACGATGTAATAAAAAGAAATAAATTATTTTTGTATGCCTTGCTACATGGGTTTCATGAGCAAGAAGTGTCACTAGGTGAAAGGCTTCTTCTTGATGTCTTTAGGAATTATTTACATGTCAAAGATTCATGTCATGTGTATAGAAAATCTTCATGAGTTTATGTAAATATATACAAGTCCACAACAATGTGAAACAACTCTCCAAGACCAAGAACAATCCTCCTATAACAAGCACACTGAAGTCTGCAAGTAATACAATGAAGAGATCTTAATGTCGGCTCCAAATTGAATTAGATGCATAAATTAAAGTCACGTCGGTTCATGGGATCATGTCGGCTCAAATATATGGACATAACCACTATATATAGGTGGCTAGGGTATCCGCAAATGGAAATAGAAAGAATCTCGCATTTTTCCTCTGAAATTATGCAAGGAGGAGGAGAGCCGCAGTAAGGGTTTGACTGCACCTCGTTTGGGTTTTAGTTGCAATCATGATCCCAAATAAATGGAGCAGAAATGACCTCGTGTAATGACGCAGCAGTGATTTGGGTTCTGGACATTCTCGGCATATCAATGAATTGTAGTCTCGGTATTACAGTGATAGATTGGTCTCGCATGACAGAGGTGCAGTTATGACCAATCTCGGAGGACACAGTATTGACCGAAGTTCTGGGTTGAATACACTCTCGGTATACCCATGAATTGAAGTGGAGAAGAGCTCAGATGAGAGTATAGTATTGTCCTGTCATATAAATCTCGGTGACATCCATGTAGCAACATAAACATAATGAACAACAGTAACACGGATCACAAGATGTAGATCTATACCCTTGGCATGCAGTCTTGGCATATATAGATATATATACTATATAAGTCATGAACATTGTCTCGGTATGATCATGTTTCAATAATGACTGTAATCACAATCGAGAACAGTTATGAGGGTTACACATTGATCTGAAAATGGGGCACTTAGGCTTCTTGTCTAACTTCCAAGAACCTCTCCCATTTCCAAAGCTTAAATTTTCCCAAGTCTTATTGATTAACCAATGCAGAATTAAGAAATGCTTGAAAATATAGGTGTATACTTATATTTATTTTTAACTGTTTATATGCTTTAAAATCTATTGTCTATGTTGTAAGTTGGTGTGCTTAAACTGATATATATATATATATATATATATAACAGTAAACAGTGCAGCAATAAACAATCACACAGAAACAGCAATTTAATTAGGAGTTCACCCACAACTCTTGGGCTACGTCTCCGTGAGCTCTAGTCAACTCAACTAAGCTCTTTCGGATTATGGTATAAGTCATTTTTACAAGCTCTTGGCTCAACTCCTGTTGTTCTACACAAAAACAATGGGTTCAAACACCATTTTATCCCTTGGCTCTTGAAGCTCTGGCTCTTTGCTCTAGGTCTTGGCTCTGGCTCTTGGCTCTTGGTTCTGGCTCTTGGCTCTAACTCTGGCTCTTAGGTTCTGGCTCTGGCTCTGGCTTCTTTCTGCCCTCTATTAGTTTACAGCCCTCTTGGCTTTTCACTTGACTTCCAAGTGATTCCCTTGGCTGCCTTTTTTGCTTCTGCGCTGCCACCTTCACCTTAGCTTCCTGCTTTGGCTTCATTTTCAGCAACAAATCCCAACAACAACCTCACCAACCAACAACCTCTGTCGTTCCTGTGGCTTTTAAGCCAAATCAGTGCTGTCTTCCATCCTTTGTCCGCCCAAATCCCTTACCTAAGCGTTAGCAATCATTGTTAAATGCCCTAAGGGATAGTGGCCACCTATTCTGTAACGGAAGGGGCCATCGGGCCTTTGAAATCCCCAAATTTTGGACTCTCGGCTTACACAAGTAAATGCACTAACAAAGGAAAAATCCACAGAAAACCTATTTCCCGGACTTCAAATCTTCATAATGGCGCACTATATCCCCATCGGGTCTGCCTGAAATCGCTATCGCAAGTCGCGTCGGCCCTGTTCCAAGGTTTCCCTTCGTATTTTAAAAATACGTTAAAACATGGAAAAATCCCAAAAAAATGGCTTTTTTGGATTTGAAATATTATAATATCACATCTATCAGTGCCCTCAAGTCCGACCATCGCATCGCATATATATATATATATCCCCGCTCCTCTGTAATGTGCTGGGCGTTATTGCGATGCGACTTGTCGCAATCGCATATCGCATTAAGCCCGAGGTCTTGCCATGTGGTGGTCTATGCCATCGCCGATTGCAATCCACCGATATCGGCGATCGTGGTATCGCATCGGCCCGGCCCCATCGCATATGTGCCTCCGATTGCCTCCGATAGCCACCGCCAATTGCGATTCGCTGATCGGATCTGGACCGCTGATCGGCCAGATCCGACGGCTCCTGTTCACTATTGGTTTAAGCCTCTGATAGGCCTTATTTCCACCATTTCTTCAGATTTTTGAGTCCCGATAGTGTTATCCGCCTTTTTCTAAAGGTCCTCCTTTTGCGCTGGTTTTGACCTTTTAGGAGATTTTAAAGACTTAGAGGGTTTTTAGGACCAGTTTTCAAGGGATTTTGCCCCTTTTTCCAAAGGATATAGGCAACTTCATTTTATGATAACTTCTGCATCCTAAGTCAATTTTTGCCCATTCCAATTGCAGCAGATTTAGAATGAGACGATCTCTGCAATGGGGCTAGCTCCAGGAACTTCCTTGGACTTTCATTTTCCTCAGTGAGGAACACTTAGACTTAGGAGTCTATCCAAAATCCATTTTGGATCACACATAGTGTAAAGGGCCACAGTCTTGTTATACAAAAAGGGAGTAGTAATAACCATGACAGTTTCAGTCTCAACACAATAGAAGAAACTGTGATGACTTTCACAAGGATGATTACTCTCAACTAGAAGTGACAGGGATCTTGATCTCATATACAATGAGGTGCAGTCACAAGTCCTAATCTTGTTCTTAAAGGATCATGGTCTCCATGAAGGTGCAAAGATCACCTCGATCGTAATCTCAAGAAGCAGTCATGGTGCAGCAATGATGTTATCAAAGAGGAAGAAGCAGAAATGAAGATCTCAGTGATGTAGCAGTGATGGCTTCAATGGCACAGCAATCATGATGATCTCAACAGTGTTCGAGGAAGAGGATTGATGTCTTGGTCTTGGAGAGGCAGATTATGTCAAGGGTCCTGGTCTTGGTATTCATCAATGGAATCTCTATAAGAAGAATTTTGCATGGGCTTTCCTCTCCAAGAGGGAGAGGTTTTGGCCCTGGCAGAAAGCCAAATATTTGTGTTATCGTCTCTTTTGTTTTGATAGCAATTTGATGAAGCTAACATACACACACTAATAAAGGATGGAAGATCATGTTAAGATTAATTATATAAATACTTCACAAATTGTTATCATGCTAAGAAGAATCAATTTAATTATGCATGCCCTAGATTCTTCAACAGTAAGGGTCTTGGTCCTCTCATCTTGAATCTACTAAAGGAAGAATTTTGACAGGGTTTTTCCCCTAGAGTGGGGTTTTGCCCTGGCAGTGTGCCTACATCTTGTGTTCTCTTCTATTTTCTACTTGGCATTAGTCTTTATGCTAAGAAAAGTTAATTCTAAAGAAAAAATAATAATAATGAAAAACATCACAAGATAATGTCATAATAAGAGAAATTGTTTAAATGCCACTCCTTGGATTTCTCAACATGGTATCAGAGTTATGGTCATAATCAAAGGTAGTTTGAAGAAGGGAAATTGTGGGCTAATGGAATTAGGATTGTTAGGTATCTTGAAAGGTTGATTTCAGTGAAGAAGAAAGCTCAGTTGTCACAATGATACATTAGTAAAGTTTGGATCAATCATAGAGAATGAGTTCAGTGAAGTTACAACTTCACATAAAAACACAGAAAAGAAGCTTGGTGCTATTCATACAAGTTTGGAGATCTATGTTCGATGCAATTTCAGTGATATAAGTTCAGTACAACTTCAGAAAAAACATGTTCAGTATATCTCAGAAATCAAGTTTGATATCTTAGAGAGGGAGTTCAGAAGACTATTCAGATAGAAGGATTATATAACTCAAACCGAGATATTCAAGTTGTCATAAAACCTTTTCTATATTGCCATCACAGTAATAAGGGACCCAGTCATGTCTATGATACCATCACAGAAATAAAGCACCTAGAAGAACTGAAGTATGACCGAAGTAAGGAAGTTGCCTCAATGTATAATTAGGATCTAAGGACCGAAGTGTGAAAAAGGCTAACATGCTACAAAGAACATATTGAAGTCGAAACTACTAAGTTGATCCAAGTCTGGTCTAAAATTCTGAGCACTAAAAACATTCATTTTAAAACTATGAAAGGAATTTGAACTCAAGTCCGAGGTACCAGCTCATGGAAATCAAGTAAGTATTGTCTAACAAATCAGAGGTATGTAAACACAAGGTACGTATGCTCATGAGCTTTTAGATTTTCAATAATCTATTGTTAAATGGTTCATACAATCCTTGTTTATAGCTAGTCTAGGGTAAAGATTATAATCCCTAGATAACATACAAAAATCTCATATTAGAAACTTAATCCTTATCTTCTAGGGTTCACAAGTAATCTAAGATATCAAGTAAAAGTCCTAATATTGATTGAAGGAATAACTTGAGTTTCAATATCATATGATTCCATCCTCCATTGTTACGTAGTAGATCTAACTTAAGAAATTAAATCATGTTCTTGGTATCACATGTTTTGCTTGAAAGTGTGTACTACAAGTATAAAAGATCATGGCTTAATTTAAAGAAGACGCTTCAAAGAATTCTTCAAAGGTTGATCAAGGAACATCTCCAACTATGTCTTAGACTATACACCCTATGAAATTCTCTTCAAATGTGTTCATCCTATTTTTGAAATTCGTGTTACATTACTAACATCGTTATATCTAGTTGTCTTGAATTGTAAAGATTCTTGTTTAGGGTGATCCATCTTTTGATAAATCTACCCTCCCTATATCCTTGATTGCTCTTATAGAACCCTAGAAAGGTTCTCTGGAAAACCCTAACCTAAGGGTATGTTGACAATGAATGAAACCCTAATCTACTTAGGGTTATTAATGGAGTCTAAAGAAATTGTTATTATGTGTGTTATATTGATGATGTTATGTTTGGGGTTTTAGTATGATCATGAAAACCCTAACTTGTTAGGGTTGAAATGATGTTGTCTGAAATCTTGAACCTTTGAAGTTTTGGTAGTGTGGGTTTGCTATGTTAAGAATTGAAACCCTAGATCTTTAGCGTTTGGTTGGGCCTATAAGAAAAACCTTTGTTGTGTATTATAAGATCCTAGGAATGAAGCCCTAGGTTTATATATGTCCATATGATTGAAACCCTACCTTGGTCTAGGTCGATATATGTCTAACATGTTGCCTGACATTAATTGATGATGACTTCCTAGATGTGTGTTCTGACCTAATTATTGATGGTCTTATGTCTTAGGGTTTAATACAAGCCCTTGTCTGAGTCTAATATTCTAGGATGATGTTTGGAAATCTAGGGTTTTGCAATAGTAGTTAAATTCTCTAGTGTGTGTGATATGACAATCTAGAATCTATGAATCTATATAGTGATTGTTGAGAATTTGTAGGTGGAAATCTAGGGTTTACATCAAACCCTAGTAGATGTCAGTCTTGATGATTGATTAAGCTATGATTGATTTTGTTTGTTAGAGCTCATGTATAAAACCTAGGGTTTACATGAAATCCTAGTAGGAAATTTAACATATGAAATTTGCAAAATTGTTGGATGCATTAATCTGATTTGATTCTAGGTTTTTCTATATGAAAGATCGTGTCATTAAAAGAATATTGATACCCTAGATATTAAAAGGTTGATATCTTGATGAGTTGTGGATGTAATTTAGGGTTTGTAACAAAAGTTGGGCAAGAAGTTGAAGTATTAAAGTATAGTCTCTTGTTGATTATGTCTGTAAAGTCTAATGCTTCATTTATTATAAGATTATGATATGGCTAACTTCATGCTTCTATAGTTTTGGTTGTACTTGCTATCTAAGTTGTGTAAGTACATAATCTTCAAGATGGCAAAGATGATCGCAAGTAAAGTTGATGTGAATGATGATAATGATGATAACTATGATAAGATGGATGGAAGCCACAAAAGATTCTCTGACGTTGAAAAGAAGTTGATTTCCATGGGCTCAGAGGGAGCCCGGATAAAAGAGAACTCCCTGAGTTTAAGAGGGAGCCTAGATAGAGAAAATCTCCCTGGTTGAGAGGGAGAGAATAGTTTTGATTGGAGAATGAAGTTTGAAGGATATGTTGTTGCATGTGAAGATGAAAAGGAAAGATTCGGTTGATAGGCCTACCGTGTTAAGAAGCAACATCAGGAAACCCCTGAAGGTTTGTGTTTATTTATGAATATGTGAAGGTATATTATTGATTGGCATTGTGTTTAAATCTCTCGATGGTTTTGATAGCGTGTTGGTTACTGATTAGTTTGATCGAGAGAGATTTCTTGTCTGTGATCTGCTAGATCAAGGAGAGGCTTTGCAAGTGAAGCATTGCTTGGGAGGACATCTGGCCAGCACTTTGTGTTGATGTCTAGGTCCCAAAGTACGGAGGGTGACGTGGGTCAACAGAACTCTGACCATGGATACGCATCTAGGTCCCTGGGTTGATGGTTAGCAAGTAAGCCCAATGCTACCTAGAGAGGTTGAAAGCTTGAGTCCATCTTAGTCCCACCCCAATAGATCACCCTAGTCAGGAATCTAGGCTGTGGCATTGCGGTGCCTAAATTGTTGGGAGACCAATAGATAGATTTCCTTGGTCAGGAATCTAGGCCATGGCATTGCGGTGCCTAAACTTCTTCGTAGATGTGTTTTGAGATCTTCCATGTACCTCTTTGATTCTAAGTTGCACGAAACGGGGAAACGGGGAAGCGAAACGAAACGCGGAAGCGAAACGAAACGCGACCTCCCCAAATTTTTGGAAACGGGGAAAACGCGAATATATAATATAATTTTATAATATATATATATATATATATTAAAAACATTTAAAAATTATTAATATATATATGTGCAATCATAAAGCATTAATAGTGTGATGAGAAAATGAGAGGCACTGCTATTTTATAGCTTTAGAATTGGTTTCTAGAAGTCATTAGAAACCCTAAACTAATTAAAAATTAATTAGCAAAAAAAAAAATTTTAAAAACAAGTGTCAATTTGATGGAAACGTGGCCCGTACGGCGTGGAAACGCGTTTCCGTACGTACGGGCAAGTTTCCATTTCGGGAAACGCGCCCGTACGTACGGAAACGCGTTTCCACGCCGTACGATACGGGGAAACGCGTTTCCGTTTCGTTTCCCCAGGGAAACGACCCCTAGACCCACGTTTCCTGCAACTTAGCTTTGATTATATGTAAATATGAATACCTCCCTAGTTAAGACTCAAGAGGGAGTGTTGACGAATGTAACTAGGTTCGGTCTTCATAATTGTACCTGAAGTCAAAATGTAATATATTTGTCAAAAGAAAAGCAAAAGAATTTTTATTATTATTTTAATTGACTTATTAAAGCATGGGTTTCATGCTTGGGTCAAATTTATAGGTCAAGCCTCCATTGTAGGCTTTAGATTATTATCAAAGTCAATTTTTGAAGACTCCTCCATCCATCGAAGTCTCCTTCTTGTTAAAAGAATCTCTATCAAGTCAGCTTCCATAAGGTGATCACATGTCAGCCTATATAGACACAACTATTCAAATGCTCATGCCGGCTCAATTATATTGGACAACCACTATATATACAAGCAAGGGATATTCTCATTACAACATATCACGAGTTCGGATTTCAGAGAGATTTTCGATACCAACACAGTGAGATAATTCGAATCTTTCCAGAGAACGTTCTTTATATTTCGGTGGAGGTACAGTCTAAGGATTTCGGTTGAGGTACAGCCTAAACATTTCAATGAAGGCACAGTTTAATGAGGATACAACTTCGCTATATATTAGAGATGGTTTTGGTGCTACGCTTCCACAGTTCAATGCTAGTATGCTCTCACAAGATTCGGTTTTATTACAATGACCTCAGTTCAGTACAGTGACCTCATCTCGGTGCTAATATAGTGACAACAGTTTGATGCTATTACAGTGATGTTTTCATAGTGACTCGGTGCTATTATAATGATGCTATCAAAGTGGATGAAGAGGCTCGGATTGGTTGCAGAGATGATCTCTTCAAGGCACAGGTGTAAAGAAGATTGACTGCTACAATAATCTACATGACAAGGTTGACTTGATGGATGGAGGTAGTTTTGAGTCTATATTGTAAGGGTCTTGGTCATCTCATCTTGAATCTACTAAAGGAAGAATTCTGACTGGGTTTTTCCCCTAGAGTGGGGTTTTGCCCTGGCAGTGTGCCTACATCTTGTGTTCTCTTCTATTTGCTTCTTAGCATTAGTCTTGATGATAAGAAAGATAATTCTAAAGAACAAATAATAATAATGAAAAACATCACAAAATAATATCATAATAAGAGAAATCGTTCAACTGCCACTCCTTGGATTTCTCAACAAGCAGATCATATCTAATTGATGAAGCTAACAATTAGTCTCAATACGCAATCTATGAGAGGTAACTCTGAATTGTCCCAAGGAGATCCAAAGGGCATGCATCTAATGGTGGAGCGTGTAAATGGGTTGAACAATAATTCCATCCCTCATCACCATGAAGTGCTCAACATAGAAGCCATCTTTGACAATAACCCACCCCAAGGATTTATCCAAGTGACCTATACATACTTCCTACAGATATCCTCTCAAATGATTTTATTCATCTCCTGCTTGTTTGGTAAGAGGTGGTTGGGTGCACATAGAGAACATCTGAATGTAGGAAGCAAGTCCATCATAACGCCAACCAAAATAAGGAGATCTAAGACTCTCAAAATACCAACACCAAGATCGAACTAAAGGACTAATTGTTGCAATGGACTCTGGTGAACAATAGGCCAAGTAGGGATCGATTTTAGGCCCCTTTGTTGCATTAATGAAGCTCTGAACACAATGTAGAAGAGAGACAAGACCAAACACCAGTTTAAGTTAAAAAGGGCGAGCTCCAAACTCTGCAAGAATGATTTGGTGAAGGAGAATGATCTATCCTCTCTTTATTGAAGACCAATCAAACTCTAATAAGCCAAGTCACTAAACCTCATATCCATTTAAATTTGTGGGCCACACAAGAGTGTTTGTGAGTGGCATCTTGGCCGATATGTCCTAAAAATGATTCTAGAAACACTATCTCTCAAGAAAGGCAAAAGACCCATAGCCCTTTTTGATTTGGGGCTGAACTGTATACCACAAATTAAAGTGAGGTCATGTGAATAGCAACCCCAAATTAGAATATGGTTTGGTGATCTCAATCTCCTCTCCTTTGAAAAAGAAATGGTGATCAGAGAATATTTTCTTCGATGCATTGAAGATCATGACCTTGGTTTTGCCTAAGTTGATCGTCAACTGATGAAGATCACAAAGAAGGGTTAGGGCACCCAGTTGTATTTACATAGTGCAATCCCACTGACGATAAGGCTAAAAGGACCACATCATCTGCAAACAAGACATAAATCAAGCCATGGTGTAGAAGGAAACCATCATCATCTTGGATGTGCTCATGCTAGAAGGATTACAACTTGTCAATGTAGATCTCAAATAGTTTGGAGGAGAAGGCGAAACCCTTTTTACCCTAATAATACTTTAGATAAAATTTGACCAAGGACTAACTCATATAAAGGCATGATGGTTGAAAAAGGGTCTATCATATGGCAATGTCTCTAAGCCTATGAAATAAAGTCTCCCTAGGGACAAAGTCAAAAACTTTTAGAAAGTCTACAAAATAATAGTAAAGTCTCAAAGTGTGATGTCGAGCCTTCTCAATAATGGCACTAAGTTAAAGATGTGATCAATAGTATGGTGCTCAAGCTGGAACCCAAAGTTTCCTCTACTAAAGCTCCCTAGAGAATTGTCGGTGGAGGGATGTAGCATAGAGCTTCAAGAATGTGTCTCCCAACATGATCATCTTGTAAATGTTGGGATATAAGCTAGGGCCCGATTTGTGAATCAAGTAAATGATGTGTTATGACCATGCTAGTGGGAAACCTGTACAAACCACATGGTTGAATAGATCAACCAAGTAAGGAACCAAAGCATGAAGACTATGCTTAAATAACTCTACCTAGAATCCATCATCATTTGTTGCTTTGTTGTTGTTCATCACCCAAATGGCCTCTTTCATATCATTGTCAACAAATAAGATGCATGAGGAGGGCAGAGAGGTAACTTAAATTAAGGGTTGCCTTTGGATGTTGTAGAGAATCTATATGCGGGAGAACAAGGATCTAGGGTTAAGGTCGGATGTGAGGGGAGAGTGGTGGGAGGGGACAATGTGCCAAAAGATTCCACGTCTTCATCATACAATACCAATAGACAAGCATTATATCGCGGTACAAATGTGCAAAGAACCAAGATAAATCACATGATCGTGTGATGTGGGGTGCAAGTACTTTATCAAATATTATCTAACTAGTTGATCCATCAATAAGAGGCATTAGGCAAGTGTTAGAAAACCATACAAATATGCCAAGCATCGAGATAGATCACATGATGTGGGGTGTGTTACCCACCACTTCGTGGGTGATATCCCCAAGATAATTTTTTCTCCATGATGAGCCTCAGCCGGCAGCCCCTTGCAGCCTCCTACTAGCTCGTTGTGCCATTTCTCTGCCACCTGAGCCAGCCATGTGGTCCCTCACCCACCTGTATTGATCATATGTTTGAAGGTGGGCCTCCTGAATCTAAAGGTATGTCTTGTCATTTGGTAATTGAGTATTGGGTTTACTTATCATGGATACTTTTGTGTATGAATTGATGGGGAGATTTGGCGGAAAGGGTAGGCTTAGTTTGTGCTCTTGTCCCCTTTATCTCTTTTGGTTGTTACCCTTCAATCTTAGTCTCGTGGGATCTCCTTTATTGACCATTTGGTTCTTACGGTGGTACCACTTGGGAAACCTCGACTTTGGGTGTGTGGTCTCGCTCCTTTATCCACATATATTACTCCCTTTCCACTCACTATACCCCATTCATTATTTCTCCCACCTGAGTCCACATTCCCATTCCAGGTCCACATAGGGCCAGTCTCCCTATCCCCTTGTCCCACCTTGGTTAAGGCCTGGAATGATGCCCCAGAGGTTGAAGCAGTTAAAAAAAAAAGGCATAATTGGCCACATTTAATAGGAAATTGTATTGCAAAATGCAAAAGATGGTTGGGACAAAACAATTAGCACGTGGGCAAAAGCCAATACATGAGCTCTACCCCAATTCATGGTCATCACCCTTGTTCCATAGCCCCTAGATGAGCCTCTTTTATCAATTAGGAACCCATGATTGTCCCAACCCCTAGAGGGCAATGAATCGCCCTACCCCAAAGGGGGTAAACACTACTATATCTTATACATCATGCTCTTGTCCTTTGAGCCCCGAGCAATTAATTAAAGAAAATTCATAAAAGGAAAAAGGCATATAAAGAAGGGTGGAAAAATCAACGTCGGGGCACCTCATGTACCACGATTGCTCCCTCCTACACATTACATACCCAGGTGTGGGTTTCCCCTTATCTAGCTACCCCTATGCCCCATTATGTGGCCCAGGATTGCCCCTCTCATTCCCTATTCCATTCCACTTATTTGTCACTTGCCACACCCATTAGAGGGATGTACCTTGGACATACTATCCCCTTTAAGGGCCGAAACCACCTAATAAGGTACTTACCTAACCTCCTTTGGAGCTTGGAGACACTAGCACATGCCAAAGCCCACCATGGAAGGGCATGCCATTATGAAGTGCCCACATTGTTATCCATGATTTGTAAGCTCTCTTACTTGATTATTTTAATGAATGGTTATACTGGAAGCCTAGGCGATGCATTGGATCTTATGCAGGATTACGGGTGGTTTCCATTGGGGTTTGGTCTCCCTATACGAGATCCTAACCCCCAGAGGTCTACATTGGCACATATAGGGTGTGCACAGAGAGCCATTGGCCTCCACAGCAACAGACAACACTCCACAGATCTTCATCGATACTCAGAGACTACTAGTGATCCACTTTTGGGATGATGGTGATATGCTTGGTACATTATGCCCAGCAAGCCCCCACAAGAGCCCCACACTCTTGCTAGGTGTCCTAGGACTTGTACGATGTCATGGAAGCATTCATTCCACCACATGGACCCTTGCAAAGGATCTACAGGCATCTCTGATTCATATGGAGACCCATGGGGTCATTTATGTGCCCTCAGACCCACTAAGAGCACCATGGTCTACTACTTGGAGAACAAGGGGCCACCCCCTTGTCTATCATATTACAAGGAATTTATTCCTCGGTATGGAACTTCATGACATTATTAGGCCTTTGGAGGGCCCCACGACATGTATATATTATTATTTGGTCCCTTGTGAGGATTATTTTTACACTTGTGAGCTAGTTTGGTGGGCTTGTCACCAATAGGGGTTTTATTTGCACATTATTTTATCATTAGTGGCTAATGTAGGCCCATAGGCTAATTCGAACTCCTTAGGAGGCTATATGTTGATGTTAGATACATTCATTTGGATCATGACTGGACTTGGGATCTCTCTAATCATAGAGAACTCCACATTTTTTCCTTGGAGGATATTCTTGGGGATGATGATTTTGACATGGATTTGGGCTATTTATCTTGTTTTGGAGCCTTGTCTTGTGAACAAAATGGTGGTTGGATATACTATATAACATTGTAAGTAAATTTTGATGTTATTATTCTTGTTGTTGTATACTGCTAAAATTAGGGCTAGTTGTTGCATAATCGAAATGTGGAATTGAGCATGTTTTAGCTAATTTAATGTATGGGCCAATGTTATATGAATGAAATGTCCTAGAGATTATTTGCCTCAATAAGCTTGCATCGTTTCCTTTGAAGTATAAATGCTTGAAGGTCACTTTTCTTTTCTTTCTCTCAACATTGGATGAAGTTGACTTTCTGGGCCTCCTTGATCAAGAAACCAAGTTCTTACTCATCATCATCCTTGAATTTGTATCCCCAAATGAATTAGCCACTGATCCCTAAAAAGGGTGGTCATCTCCTTCACCTTTTTCAACTTTTACCACTTTTCCCCAAGTCTAGCCCTCAAAGGTCACCTAGGGCATCAATTTCTCAGGAATTGACCCAAGGAAAAACTTCGATCTCCTATAGGCTACTGCAGGGTGGGTCCCCTTCCTCTCCTCCAAATTTGAAGAAATTCTAATGGTGGAATCTCTGAGAATCCCAAGCCCTATCTCTAGGATCAAATTTTGCCCAAGCATCTGCAAGGCTACACCTCAACAGGATCAATTCAACCTTTTGAAGTAAATATTCTTGTTTGCTCTATTCCCTTCGCCTTGTCTAGGATAGGTACATCATTAGTTGTTGTAGTCCATCCCCACACTTGGGTTGGGTCCACTTGGCCCCGTGTGGCCCCACTTCTCAATAAAGATTATTTGTCAAGGACCATTTGGGAATCCAAGTTTCTCAAAGATTATAGGAATTGAGAACCTCGTCTATAAGCACATTCCTTCTCCCTCAACCCTCCAATCCTCACCCCTTACCACTGGAGGAACAAGTCCCTTGCTTAAAGAGTAAGCAAGTTCCATTCTTCACTCCATCCTTGGGAAAGGGTTTTCAGGGTCACTTCCCACCTATCCATTGACATATACTTTACGAATGATCCCTACACTACTAGGACTCCTCCCATTGGTCAAAGTCCGTAAAGAGCAGAGAGACTTAGATGTGGTGACAGTGGGCTAAGCCTCCACTGTTGCCCTTAACCTAGCAGTTGCCCCCTTAGGAGCCCCTTTTAGGTCCCCTATTGGTTTGAGTGGTAGCAGGGTGCAAGTACTTCATAAAATATTATCTAACTAGATCCATCAACAAGAAGCATGCAATATGAAGAGTACCACTAAATGTATACCATCAAGCATGATCAACCAACAAGTAGAAGTGAATCTCCTTCTCCAACACATCATCCTATAAACCCCAATTCACCAAAACTTCATATATAGCCTGTTGAAAAGCAATCCTTTGTGACAAAAGTCAGAAGTGGAACCTTGTGTCGTATGAGGTGTAATGAAGAAAGAAAGCATTGAAGCTTGTGCAGATGTTGCATCAATGGCTTATAAGGAGTGCAAATGAATTGATTAAGGCCTTAAATTTCTTGACAGAAAAAATTGATACATGCAACAATATATCAAGATTGACTATCTTTGCAACAAGAACAGACAAAGAAAAACGTAATTCCAAAATCCAAACCACATAATCTTATATATGTTAGAAAATTAGAAAGGAAAAAAGATTTTCTTTATATAGATAATTAATTTTGATTTTCTTATCTTTATGTTCTTTTATCTTATTTTTCATCAAGCAATTACCAAAACAATAGCACAATGATCACAAACACCAGATATACGCAGACAGCCAGGGCAAAACCCCTATCTATCGGAAAACCCAGTCAACAATTCTTCCTTCAATAGTTTCACAAGATAATCCAAGACTCTTGACCTAGACACAAACTTCCTCCACACCAAGTCAACCCTTTTCTCCTTCTACAGATGATAACCCTCCAGTAGCAACTTCGACCTAGTAGCAACAACTTCAACTTGGCAGCAGCAACGACTTCAACTTGGCAATAAAGACTTCGATCTTCCTAGATACTTCACTTGGGTGAGAGATAGATGGCCCAAAACTTTGTTTTTGAAGTCTTCTTCCTTCTTTTCAAATTTTGTAACCTTTTCTAGCTCCTTTTCCAACTTCACACTTTCTAAGCTGCCTTGGCTTAGAGATTAAACTTGTATGTGACAAATGAATTGAACTGCTCTATATATATAGCCTTCTAGTGAGGTTGAATTACCCTTCTTGAAGCCAACATGATCTTCTTAAGGCCTACTTCGTGTGGAGGGGACAAATACCTATTTGACTCAATATTAATTTCTTTTACATGATTCAAAAGCCCAATAAGGGTCTCACTAAATGTAAATGACTCTAATGAGTCAGTATAAATCCTAGAAGTCCTCAAAGGGGATTTTGACCTAAAACATGATGATCCAAGCATAAAACCCATACTTCAATAAGTCATAATAATAATAATAATAATATCTTTTTTATTCTTTTGATAAATACATTTCATTGTGACTCAAATACAATTATGAAGACCGAACCTAGTTACATTCTTCAACAATATAATCCCAGAAAACAAAACAAAAAAAAAGTTGGACATTCCAAATAAGAAGATAGCATACAACTTACAAGAGGATAACATACAGAAGAAAATCAAAGTTCTATTAAGGAAGAAAAGGGTTAGATACATGAAAAGAAGCCAGTTGCTACTTTGCTTTTTGAAAGACTCAAGGGCCTCTAATATATCCAATATTGGACTGGGAGATGCCTTTTATAGGCTAATGGCATGAATATTTTAACATTTTTGCTAACTATCCTTATTCCATGCTGAGGAAAGGGAATATAGCCTACAACTTTAAACATTAGGACCTATGACTTATGACTAATTCATTTAAAATTTACATCTTGTGCTAGGACTATGATGTTATTAAGGATAACATAGTATGATCTAGGACCCATATGTACAACTCCTTTAGATTAATATTTTGGAACAAGAATAAGACCTGCTGCCTATGATTTAATCTATAAGATCATGATAAATATGATATGTTATTTTACAGTTCCAATGCATAAAACAAGTATATCCATTATCAGTTACATAAGATAATTTTAATAATGTCCAACAAATGACCACAAAGATAGGTCAACAGGACTGTTGGGTCATTACAAAGCAATAGCACCCCAAAAATACCTACTATAAATATTAAAAAGAAACATACAAAAAGCAAAGTTTGAATCTATGCTAAAGTTTAAAAAAACCTAGACTATAAGCATGGACAACCACATTGGGAGGAAGATGTACAAATGGTATGGATCCAGGAATTAGGGAGAAATTAATGATGATGATGATGCAAGCATGTCATGTTCCATTAAATGCATCTCTCTTAGCTTCCAAAGCCAAATGAACAAAACTCAATTTAGAATGTTGTCCGGATGAAGAACTAGAGAATGATCTGGACTGCCCACTAAGTTGTTATATGCAAGGGGTCACCTACTGCTAAATCCTGGGCAGTCTCGACTCTCATCTACCTCTCGATGATGGATCTTGTCTGGCAATGCCACTAAGGTTTCTGGGGAGAGAAAATGTGTTCTCGAGTCTGCACAAGTTAACAAAAAGACTTACAACTTCATCACTCATAAGTCATAATGTTGAGTAGAAGTCGGTTAATACTAACTTTTCAAATATTTTACTTTCAAAAGCTATGGAAACGCCAAATAAAATAACTAGTACCTTACTAAGGTTTACTTGTGTTATACATTGTACGATGTTATTTTTCATGTACACAAGGAAACCATAGGAACTAAGAAAAGAATTTCCAAAACATCAATTGTTTCACACAAAGATAATCCTAAAATCATACCATGGACAGAAGTGTAATATCAAAAAGGCAATCAGGATGAGACAAGACAAAATCGATAGCTGCCAGCAAATGACCTTGAATCAAAAGCCCTGCACAAAGAAAACAATTAATTACTACGAATTTTAACTAATTACACAGAGGCTAGGTAAACATATTTATAGTCAACACATAAAAATCAAGTTAATCTTTTACGAAATAAGTCACTTTTTTTAATTCAAAACAAAGCAATAATGAAAATATCATAACATAATCAAGGGAAGTTCAAATTTTAGCATTTGCAAAATCATATTTTAAAATCTTAAAATGAGTTGTAAATGTTATTTCTCCTCTTTCATAACTACAACTAGAACTATTAGGGAAGAACCTACGTCAAAATAGCTTTTTGGGTCTTTGAGGTATCTCTCTTATTTCATTTTTTAACGCATTCGTAATATATTAAACATAAAACAGCAACGTCAAGAGTAACATAACTACAACACCCAAGATTGCAACTTCTCCCAAAATAAGCTAGTAGTACCAACATGTTTGCCTTATAACAAAACATTAAAGTCTATGGCATTGCAAGTATAATTTTATTCTTGATAAAATTGGTAGAAAAAATAAAATAAGATAAGATAAATTTATTAATGTCCAACTAATGACAACCAAAGTTGGTTAATGGAACTACCAATTTCTTTGAAAGTTTATTGTAAATGATGCTAGTACAACCATTGAATCATGTAACTGCACCTAAGCAAGCCTCTAATTTTTGTCTAGGAAGTTTTTTAAACACAAATAATCAGCAGAGTTTTTCTTCCAGCTGTAACCTCAAATCTAGGGTGGAATTCGTTGACAATGTCTTAGGTGAATCCTAGTGTTTATCGAGTCCATGTAAAAGTGTGTTTACTGTTTAAGAATACTTTTAGTGCATGGTTACTTATAGTTAGACACCATGGCTAAATTATTTTATTATAAGCACATTCAGTTTCATACTAGATCATATTGTGTCACAGAATTGGGTAATGTCTTGAGGGTATATGTCTAAAGGTGTTTTCCCCTTCTAAGAGCTGATATTGTAATAATTTTATGTAAAAAATATTTTAGTGCATGGTTACTCATAGTTAGACAACACAGCAAAAATATTTGAGGGTGGAAAAATAATTAATCCCTTCCAGAGTCAATCATTAATTTTTTTTAGAAGATTAAATAAAAATCCTAAGCCACAAAATTAATTAATTTTGAGTCACAAAATATTTTGGGAAGAATTAAATTCTTTCCAAGTGGAAAATAATAAAAAATTCGTGGGTGAAAAAGAATTTAATTTTTGGAGGTCCTCCATCAAGGGAAAAATGGGTATTTTAAGGAAATTTGGCCCCTTGGACCTTGGTGGGTAAGTCAAAGTCAATTTTTTGAGGATATTAGTCCACAAAATTAATTTTTGGATTAATAAAAAATGGTTTTTAAGAAAAATTCGAATTTTTCCTCAAACATAAAAAATCAACGGTGGAGATTAAAAGAAGATCAAGATATTTTCGATGGATAAGACTATTTTGACGAGGATCAAACCAACTAGCCATTATTTCCACTTGGAGGGGTTTATTTCTCTCTCATTCTCTATATAAGGAAGCTATCAAGCTCCTCAAGAGATCATGATGATCTTTGGATGATGTAATTTTGTAACACATGTTGAGCCTTGCTCTACTGGAACTATTTTTCACATAATCGAAAGACTTTGGGGTTTCGGTTGATAGTGTTCTTTTATCTGCTGATCTATGGTATGTGCTATCATTTTATTACAATTCATAATCTAAGTCACCTGACACGGGGATTCGGGACATGTAGGGTTCGAGATTCGTGGTGTCGGATTCAGACACGCTGACCCCCCGGAACAGGTCACGTTAGGACACGTTATATATTATTTT
>APFE030981800.1:0-31956 GCA_000404065.3 Pinus taeda
AATTTATTAATAAAAGAATGAAAATTTACATAAGCTTCTCTCGTGAACGGTTAACCTACAAATGACCCTCCATGCTCTTTAAATAGAGATCATGGACCAATCGGGTGTTAAGCCACGAATCAAGTGTCTGTAATATCGAGGAGAGAATGAACCGTCGGATCACTACATATCGTGACCATCGAATTGTAAGTTACAAATGTACATAGTAAAGAAACACACTTTACCTAACTCTATACTAGACCAAGTTATACTTAATTATTCCTATGTGTCGGAATATCCTAACAAGATTTTCATACATAGGACAAAGAAAGACTATTTCTAATTCATAAATGAAACACGATCATAAGATAAAAGTACCATATATGAAAAGTCATGCTCATGAGATCAACAATATTAATCCACTTTCTTCTAATGAAATATACCCTAAGAGTACAGAAGTGTAATTTCAGTAGAGTGTGCCTCAATATTCAAGAAAATTAGATCATGTTCCAATTATTCCATCAAAATCTTCACAAAAATACAAAAGCGCAATGTCTTGCAAAGTGTTTTTTGATAAAATCTTGGACCTCTCTCTAAATGCACGACAGAGGTTTAAATACTATAATACATGTTTCAAAATAGATTATTACAAAAAAGATGAGGAGGTTTCAAACAACCTTCCTCAGAGTAAGAAAAAATAAAAACTAAAAATAGAAAATAGACTAATGACAAGATTCTTTCATATTGAATTATCTTAGTCAGCCACTTGATCCTTGAGATTGTAGATATCAATCATTGGTTTCACCTAAGGTGGCTGGCCAATTGTAGATTTTAATTGTCCTGTAAATATGGCATCTTAGAGAGTTCGCACCATTTTTTGTGCAGAACAAGTTAAGAAACATAGAGTCATCCACTAGCTATGTGGTTTTACCAAATACTGCCAGTGTGTCTCCCAATCAAGTTTGGATAGTTGTTTGATTGCTTCCTCTTTGTTTTGAGTTGTTTCTTTCCATTGTTGTTCTAATTGTATGATGTATGGGAGAGCCCCGGTATGCATTATTTAACAAGGTTGCCACTATGAATATTTTCAGTACCTACTACTATCATTATTGCCCTTTCTGCCTTCTTTAACTATATATCCCAATCTGCAAATAGAATGTCTTGATGGGATTCTTCTATATTTGGTAGATTAGTCTTTCTTCCCTCATCAGATCCCTGCCAGGCAATAAATTTCGAAATATTTTTATGGATTTCTTCATATTCAAATCTTAGATCAATCACTTGGTTAGCCAATTTATTACTTGTTTCACAGTAAGGATTGATTTGTGATATTTTCCAGCAAAACATCTCTTGTTTTTGTGTCAATAGGGAATTTATCTTGATTTCCTCTTTGATGAACTCATCTGTTTGAGGGTTATCTTTGAATCTATCTATGATGGCCTACATTTGGAAAATTTGTGAGTCTTTTCTGACATGCTTTCCTGGTGTTGTAACCTCATTTGGTCAAATGATCTTTGAAGTTGTGCCACCTACTTTTCTTCTTGCCAATTGGTACTCTATTTCTCTTGTTCTAGTTGTTATTACAAGAGTTATATTCTATGTTATTTTACTTTAAGAAACAGTAATACTTTTTGTTATTTTATCAGTGGTTGCAGTGGCATAAGTGCCTGCAAACTGTGACAACTTCGTAAGGTTCTCAGATTGGTCAACAGGAGTGTCTTTCCATACAACTTCCATTGGTTCATTCTCAAAAGTTTACATAGTCATTGTGTCTAACTTCCTCTTATTTATTTTTATTTTTACTACAACCTTATGTGTAGGGATGTAAAATATGTTGAGTGGAGGTATTTCTTCAATTTTTAAGACAATTTCAAAAGTAGGGAAAGCCGAAATGACCTCAATATATTTATTTTTTGTGGGCCCTTGCTCTATTGTCTCTGGATTTGTTACTTATTGAGTCTATTTGGGGTCTAGAATCTAGATGTCTCTAGAAGACTTGTGCCTGTTTGGAGCTTTTTATTGACTTGCTCCCATTCCTTATCTAGGTCAACAACTGGAATCTTCCCTGTTTAAGGTGATGTGTAGTCAACCTTTGTATGTTTCTTGGACAAGGCCTATTCAACCATTTCCTTAGTATTTCCTCCTTTATTTGTCTAAGAATATTTATTGGGACTTTATTCTCCATTCTGAGATTGTTGCTTTGAATGTTCTGACCCTTGAGTTGATTATTCTTGCATTTCTTCATTAGAATTTTCCTTAGAACTTCCCTCCAGGATCACGCTAGGAGTAGGTTCTCTTATTTTTTTCAATTTGTAACAGGTCCAATGGGACCTTCAACAATATTTATTTTTTTATACATGAAAAGCATTGATATCATCTGGGATTAATTGTAGCGATGTTAAATGAAAGACCTATGTAAATGATTTGGCTACGTGGAAGAGGCCATCAAATGAATCTTCTTCATGAGTAAAATTTCTAACTTTGAACATGGTATTGAAGTCTTTAGCAACTTGATTTGGGTCATACTGTCAACCTGGAATCGTGACTAAATTTAGAGATGTAATATTCTCTATTCATTTTACTGCATGCCCATAATCATGCAATGAGAAAGTGCCACATTGCAGCAGAAAGGTTGGTCAAATACGCTTTTTCATTTCCTTTAGGGCTTTGGTTAAACCATCCCCTATTGTCTGGTAAGCTATCTCTCTTGCCAATAGTTTGTCTGGAACATAATATGGGAGGACATGTGGAGCTGCAATGCTCCCAAAAACTATGATATAAGTAAGTGCTTCTTCACCAAACCATCTTGTGACTGGAAAGATGTCTAGCTTTTCCTCTTCAGAAAGCCTGCTGGCCATTTTATCAAAAATGGTTTTATAGATGGGTAACATTATATCATGTAAAATGTTGTAAAAATGGGAACTGAATTGGGACTCCCACAAGATTTTATCATACACATGGACGGGGAGATGGTTCTATGCAGTCCACTTCCAACCCATGTTTGGAAATCAAGAGAAAAACAAATGATGTCCATTAGATAAGCGCTCATATAAAAATGGGGAATAGTTCTTGATGATATATCTCTCTTTTGCCTATATTCCCTAATAGCCATACTAAATTATTTGACAGAATATGACTCCAATTCATAATCACTGCGTTAACTACTACATAAATTAATGGAACCCACTCTATAGAAAATTTGGTACATCAAACTTCCCAAATGATCTACACATCATCGTAGCTGCGAAATTATGTAGAGCCAAGAGGGATGAAATTAGGTACATACCAAATCTCTCCTATTTGAATTTTCTAGAGCTTGACCTCCAGTTCTGGGTAATTTCCACTTGGTCCTCGCTCTCTTTGGAAAAATGTTTAAGAAAATATTTGTCATAGAGATTTTGTGGCCCTGGTAGATGGTACATCTGAAGCAAGTTATCTGGTGTGAAAGATCCCATAACTTCATGTCTTGAATTTTTGAAATTCCTATCTAAAATATTCACATTATCAATTACCCATTTCACCATATCTATGTATGGTAATATCTTGGGCCTTACAACTATTCTATGTAGAAACGAACATGCTACCTCAAAGTAGGAAGCCTCAGATGATACTTTAGTGTCTGTTGTTGCCTTACTTTTCAGTGGCCTTGGTTTTACTGCCTCGAGTAAGTTATACGTGGCTTCCCATGATGTGGTCCCTCCATCTTTGTTGCAAGTGGTATCAGAGAAGAGTAGGGTCATGTCCGATTTCTCAGATGTCGTAGCTTTTCCTTTCTTCACCATCCTTTCAAATGTTTTTTTCCTTCGAAGGTGCCCTGATATTGAGCAATGGAGATTATCGGATAAACATAGAGTGAAAATGACTGTGAAAATGCAATGATATAGTTAATTCTAAAAGATGACAAGGAAGAAGATTGTATTTGAAAATACAGATGAAAGATATAAAATCTCGTTGAGCCATTTTAAACATAGATGCCATTAAAAATCATTAATTACACACTAAGGTATTTTCATTATTTCCTTTATGATTCATTTAAACCATCGCATCGCAAATTTGTAAGTGTTACTTCAAGTTGATGTGTTAAAGCATGTGATACCGATTACGCAATTGTGATTAATGGTAATTATCACAATATCACAGATCGCAACATTGCAATATTTGTTATGTATCATTTTGAAGTTATTTAGTATTTCATGATATGTGATGTGAGCGGCATACATTTTATCCATTTGAGCGCATTTTGTTTGAATGAATATTATTGTATTAAGTATTTGTTTACTATACGCCATACCTAATCTAAGCTATAACATTTTTCGCATAATTCCATCGAGTGCAGATCACATTGCATTTTGCAACCTTTCGTGTTTCATAATTTTTGGCATTTGTGCAAAAGGCGTGATACATTGAGTGTTTGACATTTCATGTCGCAATATCGCAAATCACATATTATTAAGGTTTGCTTATTTTGTGCCTTTACAAATACTGTTATGCAGTTGCGATAAGTACTTTATTTCGTAAGAAATGATTTAAGCCTTAGATTTAATGAAAAGTTCAATGATACCATAATTCTATTATGATGATCCTTTTTATCACAATTCATGGATTATGAGTGTCAATTAACCTTTGCTATGCAAGGTTCAACGATTTACGATAAAGAGATAATTCCTAGTCACAAAGAGATTTTGGCTTCATATCTTAAGTTTATTCGAAATTTTATTTTTAATAATTCAAAAAGAAAGCATAGATGTGCTAAGTATTTTGAAAAAATTTAAAGGGTCCCCATTTAGCAATAGAACATTAACTACTAAATCAATAAATGGGGGGTTGTTGAACAGTACAACAACTTCTTGTGCACAACTTAGGGTTTCTTCAACAAGTCATCAACACCTTTGTCTCATGCTTGATTATCTCTTTAACCATTGACAATGGCTTCATCTTGACATCAATAACAACCTCAATAATGACATCTGATATTGATCATCAATGGAAAGTTGGTACTTCTTATTATTGAAATCTATTGACGTATATTAAAATCGTTCAAGTTAAAGTGTTCATGTCAAGGCTTTCCTTCTTTCTTTCACTTCCTCCAAAGAGGATGCACTCTTTATGTTGATCACTAATGGATGACTTTGACAATGACAACATCATTAAACATCATTCCATATGACACTTGTTCATGTGACATTTATTTTAATTAATGAATTTAATTAAAATGGAAAAAAATGCATAACCATTTTGGAAATAGGTGATTTATGTATACTACTAAGAATATTCTAGAATATTCTATGCATGTTCAATCCTTACCATCCACATAATAATGATTGATATTTAAATTAAAATTCTGGAAGCCCTATTCCAAAATAGACATGCATATCGACATAATTAATTAATTAATTAATTAATTATATGTTTTAATTAAATTGGTTAATTGAAAACAATGTTATATGAACAAGTGTCATTTGAAATGAGTTATAGTTTTTTGGGCATGTGGTATTGATAAGCCATGGTATTGTAACATAACCTATTTTAGGATTGGATTTCATGTTAAAGTGAGGTAAATTTGGATAGTGGATAATTTTTACTGTTTATTTGTGTTATTGTATTGTGCTTTTTTTTAATGTATAATATTTAATTATATATTATTTTTTGATAATTAATAATAATCTAAATTATGTTATAATTTAGTTAAATTTTATGATTTTTTAAATTTTAGCAATCTAAGATATATCATGTGTTTTCTATGTTTATCATGGATTGATGCCTATCCACTTTTACCAACCATTGATTCTATATACCTACGCTAGTTCTTAGTAGTCAAAATTGAGATTTACTTTAAAAGTAGTCATACCTTCCCTTTTAATTAAACTGATTAATTTAATTTATATACATGCACTAGTTCTTAGTAGTAGTTACGGATCAAAAGTTGAGATTTATTTTTAAAGTAGTCATGCCTTTGTTACCCTTTTAATTAAATTGATTCATTTAATTTATCTGCACTAGTTCTTAGTAGTAGTTATAAATAAAAAGTTGAGATTTAGTTTGAAAGTAGTCATGCCTTTTTTCCCCTTATAATTAAAAATAAATGTCTATTTTTTTTTTTTTTGGGGGGGGGGGGGGGGGGGGGGAGGCACCCATTGTTGAATGGAAGAGCAGTTTAATTCTCTCAAAGGTGGGTCCCATCCTCAACTCCTCCCCTTAAGATTTGAGTTTGTGACCTGGTAGGGATTAAACCCAACATAAACAAATTGGTGTTCACCTCATGGGTTAATTGAAAGTAAATGTCATATGCACATGAGTTATGACTTTTGGGGCATGTGCTATTAGTAATCCAGGATATTTTATAAATCCTATTTACAAGTTAAGAATCTCCATAGTGTTGAGAAATCAATGCCTGTAGGATTAGGGTTAGATTTATGTTTCTTGATAATTACTTGGGGATTATGTTGGATTATTTTACTTATTTGCTATATTATATTTCATCAAGAAATTACCAAATTATGTGTGCATGAATATCACAGAAACACAAGCCATAAGATTTAGGCACTCTGCCAGGGAAAAGACCCTATCTAGGGGAAAAACTAGTCAAAATACCTTCCGTCAATAGTTTTCCTTGAGACTCTTCAACTTAGACAAAGACCTCCTCCACACCAAGCCAACCTCTCCTTCTTCGATCCAACCTTTGACCTAGCAACAATAGCACTTCGACCCTAGCAATTGTGACTTGGCAACTTTCGACATCAGCAACAACTTCAACCTTGACTAGGAGACTTCAATCTCCTAAACTAGCCCAAGAGAGAGAGAGAGAGAGAGAGAGACCAAAACTTCAATTTTGTTCTTCCCTTGACCAAACTCACACTCATTTTAGCCTCTTCCTTCAACTTCACAATTTTCCCAGCTTCCAAATTCCAGCTTCAAATATCGATTTATGTTTGAGAGAGTGAGATGCTCCAAATGAAGTCAAATTACCTTGTATATATAGCCTTCCAATGAAGGCCGAATTTCCTTCCTTGAGGTGGACTTGATATTCTTGAAGCCAACTTGGTGTGGAGGTTACATGCTTCAATTTTGACTCAAAAATAATTCTTTTTACATCATCTAAAATCCCAAGAAGGGTCTCATAAAATATACAATGACTCTAAGGAATCTTTATTAATCTTAGGAGTCCAGAATGGGGACTTTGACTAATAAAATGATGACCCAAGCATGAAAACTATGCTTTAATTATTCATTGTAACAATAATAAAAATTATTTTGACAAATACATTTTATGAAGATCTCAAACTGCATGAACTATGAAGAGTTTAGGAACCAAAATGCCATAGACTAGATTTCTTACCATGGAAATATATCCAAGGTTTCTCAATAGTTTAGGCACCACAATTCCACAAACTAGATTCCTGACCAGGGAAATCTATCCAAGTGGGACTAAGATGGACTAAAGCTTTTAGCCTCTCTAGGCACCATTAGTCTTACTTGCTAACCATCAACCTAGGGATCTAGGTGCGTATCTAAGGTCAAAGCTCCACGACCAATGCCACCCTCCCTACTTCGGGAACTAGGAATTAAGACATAATGTTGACCAGATATCTTCCCATACAATGTGTCTTGCACACAAGGCCTCAACAAATCTCTTCCAAACTTTTATCGTCATCAACAAAATCAATAATATCAACTAAACCAAGCATGCTTCTAAGATATTCAAACTTCTTATTAGGAAGAGACTTTGTTAGTATATCAACTACCTAATCGCCTATCGGGACATACTACAACTTCATGATCCCATCTTGCACCAAGTTCCTAATATAGTTGAACTTATTGTTTATATGCTTCCTCCTTGGATGAAACATAAGATCTCTAGACATATTGATACAACTTAGATTATCAAAATTAATCACAGTAGGATCTAGAGGCTTCTCGAATAAATCTATCAGAAGCTTCCTCAACCATACAACCTCCTTTCCTAACTACTCAAAGCAACATGATCTTTATTTCTACTCATCCATGAGATCATGATAGGTCCCAAAATAAAGCATCCTCCAGTAGTGCTTCTTCCATCGGTCTCACTACCACCTTGCTATTGTACTTTAGGCATTGATATATCATACCACGAAGATATCTCAATATATGGTTGGCAATTATCCAGTGATCATGACGAGGCTCCAACTGAAACTTATTGAGGATGTTCACAAAAAAACATATATCCAACCTAGAATTTACCATATACATCAAAGAACCTACCAAATGACAATAGGATGTAGGATCCATGATACTTGAGTTGGAGATCCTCAAATTCTTGATATTGGTGATCATAGGAGTAGTCATGGGCTTGGAATCCATCATCCCAAATTTCTGCAACTTGATGATGTACTTTCCATGCCCCAAATATATCTCCCCAGGATTTTGCCATACTTCCAAACCTAGGTAATAGTGCATTGGTCTTAGATGCTTTTCTCAAATTCAGTTGCTAGCATCTTCTTGCATTCTTGTATTCTTCTCTCCACACTCATGATGAATAGATCATCCAGACACAGTAGAATAATGAATGGCTCATTATTCACAACCGTGATGTAGATATTTGGATCAATGTAACTCTTCACAAACCCAATTCTTAGAAGGTATACATCCATTCTTTCATACCATGCCCTATGAGCTTGCTTCAAACCATATAGGGGTCTTCTTGAGTATACAAGCATGAGTATCCCTTCCATTTACCTCAAAGCTTTCATGTTTCTCAATGGATACTTCCTCATCTATGGTTCCATTCAGAAATTTTTCCTTCACGTCCATTTGATGGATGTTCCATCCCATTGTAGCAGCCAACAAAACCAAAGATCTAATGGTATTATACCTTGTAGTGGGTGCAAATGTTTTGTCATAATCTATGCCTTCGTTTTGACAGAAACCCTTGCAACAAATCTAGCCTTGTATTTATCTATGCTTCCATTAACAATGTGTTTGATCTAATATGTTATGTGGGATTTATGACTGCAGATAGAAATATCTCCCTAGGTTTGGTGGCTAATCTAGAACACCAAAATGTCAAAGGATCCAATTTTTTCCTTAAAGTAGATGAGGGGAAGAAACCTACTTGGAATATGTCATATGTTTTTCTCCTTCTTTGACTTGAATGCTCCAATCCTAGCTCCAGCTACCAAAATTAGAAAATGCACAACCATACAACACAAGCGAAGAAACTACGAGATCTATGTAGCATCATCTATCTAATTCATTCAAAGGATCAACATGGTATTGAAATATATAAAATAACGATATCACATATATGGAAAAAAAAGAACTCTTTGTATTAATATAAATGGAGTGAGTTACAACTATAAGTAGATGTCAATCTTGTAGAACAGTTCCTCCAAGTTGTTGAATTATCCTTCCTTTGTCACAAAGTGTACCTCCAATCACCATAAATGCATGAAAGGATAACTCTCATAATAGCAGTATAATGGTAGAATCACTATCCAAAAGCCAACCCCTTACATATGGAAGGCTGTGAATATATAGAGGAGTGAGGTAAGTTGGGAGTTCTTATCCTTTTACCAATCTTAGGATTGAGATCCACTCTTGATGGGAGGATGAGATCTAAGGATAATGGATGGAAACTCCAAGGTAGAATAGGATAGGATTTGAAATTTTTATCTAAAAGCTTCAGGATTCTCGCTCCTTTTTTCAGATTTATAGAACTAACACAGGTGCAAAGGGGAGCAACTTATAGGTGATCAATGCAGGCTACAGTCGAGCAACCTGTAGGTGAAATCTGTCTAGTAAGAGGCTAGGGTGCATTGGTCCAAAAATTGGCTAAGATGATGCAGTTTAGGGCAGAAATTGTGGGTAATGAGAGATTCATGCATTGGGCTTTGTGAAATGATGATGTAAAGGGGGAATAGGATTTGAATGATCCCATTAGGAGACTAATTGATTATATGTGAAAAGATAGCCTATAACAGAGTCCCCCCTAAAGCAAAAAGTCAAAGATGATGATTAATGATTGAAGTGATTTACCTTGTGATGAGTAAGGATGAAGAACAATCGGCTTTCTTCATCTTCTATTACAATACATTTACATCATGACATTATTTTGTTGAGGGAGGCATACCCATAATCAGCACATAAGATAACATAACATGTACAATGATCAAAAGACATGCCCATTGAAGACTGATTGTGGACCCATAACTAGATGATTATCAGTATGATCATATCCATTATACATAGTGATATTTGTATAATCTTGAAATCGCAGCCCAGATGGTGGAAACTAGATCCAAGGTATTCTATCTCATTCACACAACCAACCAATGTAAAAGTCTAACCATGAGAATCAATGAGATGAAGTTAAACATGGTAGACACCATCTAATTGTAGGCCAATGATGTAAGATGTTAATAGACACTAGAGAAACTGACAATTATTTTAATGGCTCTCAAGGTACTACAGTACAATCCATATGGTGTGAATAAATGAGTTGATGTCGAACACCACACAAAATCTTTCAATCAAAGGCGATTTATGTAAAAACGCCGCCAATAGTGAGGAAATTTTCCATTGATGTATGCAAGCACCAAGGTACCAATGGGTGTTTCTAAGTCAACTTCTTGGATAAGGTGTTGATGTCAGGAAGTGACCCGTAGCAGGAGGTCCTTGATGTATCCCCCATTAAAAACACAAAACATGTATAATGATTGAGATAGAAGGATCAAAATGATGCTGATATGGAACTGGATCAGGAAAGGGAAATGTTGAATGAAGGATTAAGAGTATTATAATAGATATAGGTTGAATGAATTCTCTTGAACACATCGGCGACACTGAAATGGAATTGGAAGCATTGAATCAAAACTGAAATGGAGGTTCTGTGAAGGTATGATGAACCAAAAGACAAGCAGATTACCCAACCCAATAACCATGGAGATGAAGTGGAAGAGTTTCATGTTCAAGAGAAAATAACTACCACTAACAAATGGGGTACCTTGTTTTCCCAATTTCCCAAACCATACTAGTCAATACCTCTTTATTTTTTAATAGGCTTGAGGAGGATAACATATGCTTAATCTGTAAATCCATCCTTTAGATGAATCCCTTTGAGTATATTTAATGAACCCTAAGAAGGAGTGGTTTGGCCTCATCGTGATTGATGATTTCATCATTGTTTGATGTTTTAACAAGTCCAATAAAGGTAAAAATCGACTTCTTTCTTATGTTTAGAGAGTTTGAAAAAAAGTAAAAAAGAAAAATTCAGATGTCCCTTTTCATAGGTAGTCCCTTATGTCATGCTATAGTGGCTACAACCACCCTCCAAAATTTTGTCTTAGCTTCGTCTTGGAGCCTCCCTACCAACCTTCATATTAGCATGTCTTACTTCATCAAGTACACAAGCTTCAATGGTTTTCTTGTAGAGAGACAACCTATTGATCAAACCTTGATGCATTCCCCTAATGAGTTATTCTTCTGGAATTGGTCTGGTTGCAGGTTGAGAAACTCCCTCAATAAATTGCACAATTCTAGAGGGCAACCAACCTTCCCTCCATAAATTGTGCAATCCTGACTGGCAGCCTACTGGGCCCCAGAATTGTGCAATTCTATTGAGCAAGCTTCACCCATAAAATTGCGCACTCCTTCCCAGCTAGGATGCTCAGCCAAAAATTTGCGCAAATATGGGTAGCAGTTAGCTACTTTGCCTAGAAATTGTGTAAATATTTTGAGTAGCCAACCCAGCTCCCAGCCAGAGATGTGCATTTACTCCTAGTAATTGAGCAGCCTCTTGCATGTGTAGTTGAGTTTACCAGTTCCCTCTGGGACCAAAAAAAATAGACTTTCATGCATGGCTGCTTCTCCCAAGGTAGCATGCAAAGACATCCCTTGTTTCGGGGACCTATTTTGGTAGATGGAGGTTACATGCAAGGATCATTTCAGAAACCTCCCACCAAGTGTCGCTTTCCCTAGATTTGTGGCATGCAAGTCACAACCTCAATTTTATCAAAACTCATCAATCAAATGCTGCAAAGCTCGTTCCTCACATCAACCTTGTAGCTCTGACATCCCACATCACATCTAAGAGATGTCGGCACATTCAACTCAATTGTTTTGGGGTAAGCCCACTTTCCATGACTTTTGTTGCATTTGTAGTGATTTTTATTTTTCGCTTCGTATGAATGTTGTCTGCTTAATTTCAGTGAGTTCTTATTGTCATTTTGATATGTACTAGCTTGTACTAGTACTTTTTCAATTTTTGTTAACACCTCGTTGTTGTCACATGCATGAAGTTGTTTTTCGCGAATGGTCACCGATGTTGGGTTGTGTTATATTCTTTCCACGACTAACCTACGTAGTGAACCGGGGGGTTAGAGGGGGTGCGCAGCGAAGCCCCCCTTCGTTGCACGATTGCACCGCGGACGGGGGGCGGCAGCCCCCCTTCTGGGGGGTTGACGGGGCGGGTAGCCCCCTCTACGGGTCGGTAGCGCCTGGGAAATTTTTTTGGACCCTGAAGGTTGGGTGAACCTACCTATGGTTTTCGGTCCATGGTATTGGATGCTTTGGCATGTATAAATATGTATTGTAACATTGAAAGGAACATAATGAAAAATCAAGCTGGTAGTCCTGGTTTTGGGATCCAGTGAGAAATCTTTGTGTATATGTGTTTTATGTGTTATGCTCTTGCATTGATTATTTTTCTATGATTTAGAATTCGTATGTAGGTAATTTCTGTACGGGGTTAAAACCTACAATCAATTCGGCAACTCGCCTCACCCACATGCATGAGGTTCCATTTTGTGAATCTGTCATTCACCATTTTCATGCACGATCATTCACTTAGGCTTACACTCGGTATCACCATGCATTCGTATTCACATTCGCTTTCAGTTGCCCGTTAGCGAGTATGGACAGCCTCGACTTAGACTCTGCCTCACCAAGGCAACATTGTGCAATCCTAAGAGGGATGACTTTGTCTTCCTCTCAAGAAATGCACATTTTTTCCCCGTGACTCTCCTCCAGTCTTGTATTTCGTAATTCTAAGGGACAGTGACTGCTGGCCCAGAAAATTTCACAATGCAGTCACTGAGCCTGCAACCATTGCCAGCTGAGATTGCATAATTCCAGCAATCAACATCCAGTCTGGACTGTGCATTGCGTAGTTCCAGTAGTCAGATAACCTCCCAACAACCTAGACTGTGCCTTTTGCAGTTTTGGCACTCAGTCTCCCAACCTCTTAGCCGAAATTATGTGACCTTCATGATCAGTCACACAGGTATGTTGCAAGTCATTTCTCAAGTTCATTTTGTTTTTTTACTGACAAATCGCTTGCCATGAGTGTTTCCATGTCTCTAGGTATCACAGGTTTTCATCTACCTCTCAAAAACATAGGTACAATGGTTTCCAAGAGAGAATATTCGAAGAAACTGTTTAGAGCACACTTGGGGATGCAGTCGATCAAGTGTTTATGGAATTGCCTACCTACGAAGATGTCAAGTTGTTCGTATACAAGGACATCAAGATATGATGGCAGCAGCATCACAATGAGTAGCATCATGAACAATAGCTGAAGGAAGCGTACCAGATGAAATGAATGTAAGAGGAAGTTTGTTGAAAACACATAGGCGGAAAAAAGTTGCAACCTCAAGCAGATCCACTAGTGATGAAGGCAACCTTGGAGGCTCAGGCTATGAGGTGACGGTGAGACATGAATATCACGCAAAGAAAGAGAATGGAACAAAGAAGGAGTTGCATGTGCTGAAGAAGCAACTTAAGGAAGAACATGAGTTGCATAGACAAGAGAATGAGTTGCAGCAAGAACAAGAAGAGTAGGGGGTGCAACATGCACTCAAGGATGAAACTGCACCCATACAAGTTATAGATCCATCCCAACAGTTGGCATGAAGTAGACAAGGTGAGCAGTGTTGTTGATCACATGCAAGGGAATGGAGTAGCATGCATTTCATTATGCACACGCATGAGACCCACCCATTTAGTACACTCACCGAGCCAAAGACAAGAAGCAAGTCCGACTGGAGCTGAACATGTAGTTGACTGTTGATGCTTATGACCACCATCACACACTAGAATATTAACACAAACATTATGCATCAGCGTGTTGTTGGTTCAGCCGCACCGAAGAAGACCATGCACATGTTAGAAGATGAGTTGGATGGAGGAACCACACCAATGCACCAAATGTAGTGAAGGAAAGAGTTTGCTTCAGCATGATGTCACCATGGAGCACATGCACACCATCACAGATGACTTCCATGAAATCTAGTAAATCATAAGACTATAATCTACTCTACTAATATGGAGAATAATTTCCATGATCAAGAACACAAATCATTAACATGTAAGAAGAAACATCACACATGCACAAATATTTATCTAGGGGAAAGTAACTGCTCAAAACCCCTTACTATCTGTATTGCATTAATCAAAAAATCTTGATGAATACAATACGCTCTACTCAACCTTCAGCTCAACCTGCACATGTATCTTCTATCATTTTCCTCATTGAATGAACCTAGCCAATACTTAGCCAAAATTTGAAGCCTCCAAGCTCCTCATTAAAAATTAGAAATTCTCATTGTAGATTAAATTGATTATGCAATGTACTAAAGCAAAATACTTAATCTACTTCTACAATCAAACTTGCGGAAGCTTAATTGATTTTGAGCAAGATCAAACAAAACACATGTAATAGAGAAGAAGATTCAATCACACATGAAACACAGAAGAATACTCTGGGGAAAGCCTCAGCTAAAAACCACGCTATTTGTATTATCATACAAAGTGGAAATACATCAAGATTACACAAAGCTTTAGCTCTCAAGTTAGCCAACTCTTAGTACAATCCTCCTAGGTGATCACAGGAAAACTTATCACAAGCCTTTTCCTCTACCCTCCAAGCCTCCTATTTCCTTGCGCTTTTTCTCCTGGGTGAGCCTACTATTACCAAGTGTAACATTGATCACTCACACTAATCTCACACCCTATCAGAACTGCACAATCCTCAAGGAACCTTGTTCCATCTACATGGATGAGTTTCCTTTATAGGAAAATTCTCCAACTGATAGTACAATGTCCCTGTCTTTAATCTTAACTAGGTATTTGTCTAAACTGACATGCATGAGTTATTTATGAGAGAATATTCAGTTATCTGGAGAACACTAGTTGCATACATGCCTGCATTGACTAACTAAACTCACAATTAGTTCCAAAAACTATTTGGAACTAATTTAAATGGACTTAACTCAGTTAACTAAGCTAACTAATTACAAATCAAATATAACTCATCCTTATCTCCTTAATTAACGGATAACTTCCTCAATCAAAGGGATAATTATTGCATGTCTTCACAAAGACTTCATGTTTGAATTTCTCTAGCTAATTAACTCAAGATGAATTAATTAATTAATTTTCAAATAGCTGGTGAGACTAAATTCAAATTTTAATTCTCAATTTTAATTCAAGGACAAATTAAAATTGGAATATATCCTAAAATGCTACTTATAGCATTTCTTGTTGCTATTTTCAAGACTCCCTCTCAACAATAAAGGAATTCAACTCGATCCTAATCCTAAACCTTTGGAATGTTCTGCATGCAACACTTCTCTCAAGTGTTGTAGCTCCAACAACTCTAGAAATAGAAAAACATCCAACCTTAATCAAAATGATGCCTCTGTCATCAAAGTCTCTGACTGTTATTTCCTCTGTCAACTTAAAACTCTACACCTCTGTGCTCTTCAGTATCTAACTGCTCTAGCCTCTGTCACTTTGATCTCTAACTGTATCAATCACACTGATTCCTCCTACTGCATCTATGATATGCTGGTCCTATCTCCCAGCACTACATCCGCATTGCACCTCCTTTCATCATGTTGCATTGTGCTGCCCACTCTTGCACTGTAACTCAGTTACTGAGAAGTAAGTAACTGATCTCCCAACTGACCTCCATGTTGGGCTAGAAACACCCTCTGATGTTTAAGCTCCCTCTACCACTCCATCCACATCTGTCTCTACCCACTTAGCGAGTCCTGTTACTCCTCGTTGGGGCTCCTGTAGCTAGGTCTGATCAAATAGGCTTGGTACCCCAAGTATCTTGCCCCTATTTCCGCTTTCATAGGATTATCACTTCACATCGCCCCACCTCACACCTGGAGGTATGGCTGCATGTGATCCCTCTGCTAACGTGGCTCAAAATTCCCCCCTACTGGAGATCTCGGCATGAGTGGATAACTCCACTTGGTCTCCTCTTAGCATCTCTAATTGTGGCTCCTCCACAATTGTCTAAGACTTCTTCTGGGACTGGATGTTAAGAGGTAATGTACTCTCCCTCTCAACCACCAAGTCTCTAACATTGGCCTTGTTCCTCAAGGCTTTGCATGCATATTGAAACTCAAGAGAATATAGGTTATGTACCCATGAACCGATCTGTTCCACCTGTCTCGTGGTGATGTATCTAAGGAAAACCTTTCCCTTACTGAAGACAACGTCGTAGCCTTTGTCTTCCAACATCGCGATTGATACCAAGTTCTTCTTCATTCCATGCACATACTTCACATTTGTCAAGGTGATAGAATCTCCAAGCTTCCTCTAAAAAGAAACCATGCCCACTCCTGAAACACTATACCTTTCATTGTCACACATCTCTATGAGTATCTTGAGTTCTTTCTCCTCCAAGGTACTGAATAAACTTTTATTGCCAGTCATGTGGAATGAAGCTCCACTATTAAGAAACCAACCACAACCCATCATCGATGAAACCATGCATGCAATGATGGTGAAGTCCATCTCGAATTGAAAGGCCAATGCCTCACCTTCAGATCCTTCCAAGGATCCCTTCTTAGACTTCTTCGATGGGAAATTAGTCACTTAATGACCCATCTCATGACAATTAAATCATATCACTTTAGATTTTCCACCCTTCTTCCCTCCATGAGAAGAACTTGATTTGGGATGAGAATCCTTCTCCTTCCCTTTCCTTTCCTTACTCACTAAGGCCATATTTTCTTCATCCTCCTTGGATGAAGAACCATCTCATGTGCTCCTCCTGATCTCCTCCTACATGAGATCCGACCTTAGTTGTTCCTAATCTGGCAGTTTCTCTCTTCCATTCATTGTGTCCTGGTAGCTATGCCAGCTCTTAGGAAGACCAAGAAGAGCAAGACTCACCATATCATCATCTGCTGTCGTTATTCCTATACTTCCAAGCTCATCTCTGCATGTGGTGATCTTGTTCGAATATGTAGAAATAGTGTTTCCATTTTCACACTCGAATTTTCGAAGCTTTTCCTTAAGTGCCAGCTTCCTCTAGTTACTACTATTTTGATATAGGTCCTTCAATGTCTTCCACGTTGACAATGGAGTCTCCTTCCCATGGAGACTTGAGACAATATGGTCTCGAACTCCCTCCAAAATAATTCTCCTCACTCTTGCCACACACTTCTTCCATTTTTCCAATTCTTGGGCATTAGCTACTGCTAGCTTGGGGACTTCTTGATCAATGAAATCCTTCAAACCGTTGTCTTCTAATACCTCTTCCATGAGATCCTTCCATGCTATGTAATTCGAGCTACCATCTAGGGCATACTCGAGTCTCAAGCCATTGAACGCCATTGGTGAACTTTGAGATGTGATAAGAAATCGATTTTGTACCCGCAATCAAGAACTTCAAACTTCAACCTTTTCCCTTCTCAATATGCTATTCACAACTCTTATCAATTTGGCTCTAATACCATGTAGAATTTCTCACTGTAGATTAAACTGATTATGCAATGTACTAAAGCAAAATACTTAATCTACTTCTACAATCAAACTTGCAGAAGCTTAATCGATTTTGAGCGAGGTCAAATGGAACACATAAAACAGAGAAGAAGATTCAATCACACATGAAACACAAAATAATACTTTGGGGAAAGCCTCAGCTAAAAACCCCTCTATCTGTATTATCATACAAGGTGGAAATACATCAAGATTACTCAAAGCTTTAGCTCTCAAGCTAGCCAACTCTCAGTACAATCCTCCTGGATTATCACAGGAAAACAAAGCTTATCACAAGCCTTCTCCTCTACCATCCAAGCCTCCTATTCCTTGCGTTGTTTCTCCTGGGTGATCCTACTATTACCAAGTGTAACACTGATCACTCACACTGATCTCACACCCTGTCAGAACTGTGCAATCCCCAAGGAACCTTGTTCCTTCTGCATGGATGAGTTTCCTTTATAGGAAAATTCCTCCAACTCATAGTACAATTTCCTTGTCTTTAATATCAACTGGGTATTTTACTGAATTGACATGCATGAGTTATTTATGAGAGAATATTCAGCATTCTGGAGAACACTAGTTGCATGCATGCATGCATTAACTGACTTAACTCACAATTAGTTCCACAAATTGTTTGGAACTAATTTAACTGGACTTAACTCAGTTAACTAAGGTAATTAATTACAACTCAAATACAACTCATCCTTACCTCCTTAATTAAGGGATATCTTCCTCAATCAAAGGGATAATTGTTGCATGTCTTCACAAAGACTTCATGTTTGAATTTCTCCAACTAATTAACTCAAGATGAATTAATTAATTATTTTTCAAACAGTTGGTGAGACATAATTCAAATTTTAATTCAAGGACAAATTAAAATTGGAATTTATCCTGAAATGCTATCTATAGAAATGCTATTTATATCATTTCTTGTTGCTATTTTCATCATTACCAAGCTTGGCATAAGCTCACCACCTTCACCATCAGAATCATGTCAAAGAGTTGGCCTCACCACAATGGACCAAGTGTTAGTGATGTCTTTCATGGCTTGCTCAAGCCATTTTGTCTCACATGGGCACATGTGCATTGTAACATAACGTCTTGTCAAGTGGAAGTTCAAGTGTCGATAGTTGGATGTAACATCCATAGTGTAGATGAAGAATCATGAGGTAGATGAACTATCACAAAGGGGAATGTCAAGGTCCACCCCACCCTTTGCTATAAATAGAACCTCATAACTCATTGTAAGAGTTTTTGGTCAGCCAAGCTTCTGATAAGACTATCTTGGAGAGAGCTTGGACAATATTGTAACGAGCCTTGTTTTCTCCACTATGCAGAGATAATACATCTCTTTGGAGGAGCAGGTGGTTGTGGCTGTAAAGTTCCACTATGAGGACTAATGGTTGGACATGGAGGTATTGTATGACTGGAACTTACACTTCTTTATATAATAAGAGCCAACAAGTTTCATGCATATGTTGTACTGTATTCTATGCTATCTCGTTTACTCTAAATGATATATGTATTGGTTTTCTTACGCATGCATGTATAGACTATTTTGTATAAGTATGTGCAAATCTTTCTTCAATGTGATGTTGGTCTAAGCATCACTTTTGATTGCTCGCTAACTTTCCTTCCATGTTGTGATGTATCTTTGTTCATGTGTCCCCTTCCAAACCGAGTGCTATCACAAGTTTCCAAGGGGTGCACTCATCTCAACCCCCATGTGTTAGAACCTATCATGCACCTTCCTTGACTCACTGCAGCTGTCACACCCTTGCTACTAATAGAGTTATCTTACTTGCCTCTATGTGAAATCACAGTCAAGGCATTACTATACGACCCACTATTGGGACTCCTAAGCCAAATGGTTTTAGGTCTAATTGGGAATTCTTACCGGGGAGATCCCCTTACATGTTGGTAGGTCTAGCACCATCAAAATGTCCAAAAAGATATTAAACAATACCTAAGAGAAACTCTTACCCATGTTCAACTAATTTATTCCTTTTTCATAGCTAGTCTATCTTAGTCCGCAAAAGGGTTAAAACCATACTGAGTGTACGACTTTTCATTTACTTTTACAAGTTTGAAAAGATAAGTGCTCAGAAATATTTCCATATTTTGGGAGTCTCAAAAGAGCTGAAAGAGCACTCCAAGGGGTCCTTTTTCGTAGGTTAAAATAGTCTAAAAAAGAAATAAAAGTGTACTCTTCGATCAAAATAATATGTTTAAAGCACAAAAAAAATTGTTAAGAGCTTTTGACCTACTCAAAACAACACATAAAGGATTAAACATACCTATTTCATACTAAAAATTAATCATCACTAGGTGAAAACATTATATGAATAAAATAATGAACAATATGACCATGTATAATCAAAATAATGGTTCATTTTCATCATTTCACATTTATCTCTAATAGTGAGAGTTCTAAGTACTTTTACCCTCGATCTTTTGCAACTTATTATGACCAATCCAATAGATGATTTCAAGTACCATCGCTTCCAAGTAGGAGCTAAAACCTTTCTCTTTCTTTCAATGGTTCCATTATGTGATTTCAAGAAAAAATTTTGAGTTTTTGAGGGCCCTGTGGTTCCAAAATGTTTCCATAGGAGGAACGTATTAGTGTCAGTCTTGTTAGCGTGTTAGCTAGAATAAATGTGCTTTTACTATGCTTGTTGAGACTATCAAAATCAAACTTTTTATATCACTAGGTTTACATAGCAAAATTTGTTCACTATTTGGTCATTTTAGAGATGAGGTCAATCTTTTGGAAATTCACTGACGCTGGTCACCTATCACACTTTTATGGAGGTGCCATAATAAAAACATGTCAGTCATCATCATCATTCCATTTAGTCTCATGTCTTTCATTAGGTCGATAGGGTTTCCAAGGTCCATCATTTTCATGAATAAATCCAACAGTGAATAGAGCATGATAAGCAACTCTTGGGTATTGATTTGTGATTTTTCACACATTCATCATGTTCTCATGTTCACAACATTCCAGAAGAAGGAGTTCCAACACTCAGGAAAGTAAAATGTAGCTCAACTTTTCAATGGTAAAGGTAACGCTGTTTTCATATGTGAAAAATCAATTTTTAAAGCATGGTGGGTTCCATTTCGTTTTTTAAAAGAGAAATAATTTTCCCTATATAAACTCAAAAGCCCCCAAACATGGTTCATTTACCCCCTATTCACTCTTGAGTATCGATATATCCCATCTAAGAGAGTAAAAAAATTAGTTTCCTAGGAAAATTTGGCAAAAATATTGAAGCGTTGTGCCTAGGAACAAAGTGTTGCGCTCAAAAGAACTGTGTTGCGCATAGGCGCTGCGCTTAGGATAGAATGCTCAGAATTCACCCAAAACTCTCCCATATTTCATTTTTTGGATTGAAAGATTAATTTCATTGACTTCTAAGCCAAGAGACAAGTAATTACACCATCATTATCCCTCATTTTCTTTTCAAAATCATCTCATGCCAATAATACTTCAAATTAGGGTTTGTAGTGAAATTTTTCATGGGAAACAATAGGGTGATAATGGCCATTTTTATTTTTGGTTTCTAAAACATGTAAAATGTTTTCCTACACCTGCATACATGTTTAATAAACCATTTTAACCATTCAATCCACCTCAAAACAATTTTTTACCCATCAAAAAGTAAAACCCTAGCTCATTCCTAGAGGTTTTTTAGCAGTTTTCATTACAAATGTTGTTTTTCCTCTGTGAAGGAAGATCAGTCTTCCACTATTTCTTCACTCATTTTCATGAGCTTCCAAATTTCGTATCCACCTTTTTCAAACCTCCTCTATCATTTTTTCAAAATCCACCTTCACATCACTTCATTTCCATTCATACCTCACACTTTATTTTGCATTGCCCACTGCTATGGTTTTTTGTCATCATGGAGGAAGAATCTTCACTATAGAGGAAAAGACATCATAAGGGAAGGAATATCCTCATATATGAGCCATAAATTTTAATGAAATCAACTCCTATCCTTTCATCAAACAGTGCTTCGAGGATGTACATTGCTTGGAGTTTTTCAAAAGAGTGAGTGAGGTGGGGTTTCATGAACAATTAATAGATTGGGGGGCAACTCAGTTGAAGGGTGAAAGTGTTGTCGTCACTAGTGTTGAGTTCATTTTTCAAGTGGCCTCTATCTCATTTGCAATAGGGTTACTAAACAATGGTGAATATTGGTTCAAAGGAATGAGCCTAGATCTTGAATACTACAAGCCTTTCTTAAAAACACCATACAGGGAAAAACATGCTCACATTATGCCTTTCAGATACTTATTGGAGAAATATGCCCCTTTGATGAAAATTGTCATGAAGTTCTTTACATGTGAATTAATATTCTCTAAGTTGTATGCTTATCATATTCGCCTCCTGATGCATTTCACCTCTCAAAATATACTCATGTGTAACTACCTATCTAGGAGCATTTCCAAAATGTCGGAAAAGACACAAGTCAAGAAAAAAGAGAACTCCCAAATATTGTTTCATCATAGTCTAATAAAAACTGTTTTCCTTCACCAGCTGGCAGAGAAAGTTATGTCTTGTGAATCCTTTTTGGAAACAACCCTAAAATGGCATGAATCCAATGTAGCAACTCAGTCTTCTTGTGTGCCAAAATAGCAAATGGAGGTGGCATACTCTAGCAAATTAGTGGATAAATCTCAAATACCTAAGCCTGAGGTGACTAAAGTGTACAAGATAGGAAAAAGGCTTGTGTTTTCTTCTCATGGAGAGAAAGGGGCCAAGCCTTCTTCATCGACAAAGCAAGGACCGACATGGAAAGATAAAGACACAATTGAGCGTGAGTTTGAGCTAGTTGATTCAGAGGTAGAGGATCAGACTTCAAGAATGTAATAGACAATCAGAGAAAGAATATCAAATCAAGGAGCTTACAATCAAGATGGAAAGAGGAAAATATGTCATTTCATTCCTTGAACGGGAGAATAGTCAACTCAAATCAAAGGATTTGATCATGGAGAAAGAACAAGCCAAGTTATTGCAGTAGGTTGGAAAACGCAAAGAAATCATAGAATCAAGCGAGCCTGAAGGATAAAAAGGGAAAGGAAAGAGGAAAAGGCCAAGAACAAAGGGCCTGAAGAAATCTTTGCAAGAAGAGCAAGAGCACATTTTGTCGAACAATGACCTAGACCTAGAGGATAGGATTGCTCTTGAGGTTAATCAAGACAAGGAATATTGGCTCAATAGGGTGAATCAACACTTGGAGAAGCTGCTTGAGAAGGAAAACAGAGATAATCAGTTTCTTAGACATATGGCGCACCACTACCAAGCTCAAAACATGATCGCCAATGTTAAGGTTAAGCAGCTTAAAAACAAGCTTAAAGAAGCTAAAAAAGATCAAAAGGATGAGGGAAACTCGGAGATGCTTGCTTAAGCATCTATGAAGGTTTAAAAAACATATTTTTACACCTTCCATCCAATTTTGAGAAAATTATGAGTAATTTAAGTATTTTGAGAATTTTTGGGACAAATTCAAAAAATCAGCTCCTCCCGAAGCACAACACCTTGGCGCTGCACTTTTTCATCAAGCCTCCATTTGAGGAAAAGTTTATATTTTCATAAATCTCTTTCCATCCTCTAAAAACACATTTTCTCATATCTCACATAGGTGGCTTTGTTTTGGAGAGAAGTGGAAAAAAGTGGTAAATAATTAGCCTTTTGGACCCTTTTTTGACAAGCGCTATGCACAGGGAGCGACCTTGGGAGAATGGATTTTGAAGGCCTTCCAGTGGTCCAAATTCAAAAATTAAAACTGCTCAAAAAACAAAACTTGAAGGGCTAGTTGATCATTCTCTCAGTTTTGAATTTTGACCCTTAGAAAGCACCTCAAAATCATCTCAAAGTCGGTACTACACTTCTACACTTTTCTGTGTTTTAATTTGTAAATTTCACAGTGTAAAATTTCTAATTTCTAGTTTGACTCAGTGAAATTCAATATTCTCTATGTAATGGCACTATTTCTGAGGCTAGGTGATGTAGGCATGAATAAATGTACATCATAGGTTGTCTTTTATGTTTATTAGGCATCATAAAAGAAGCAAACTCCTAAACAAACTCTTCATGAAGTGTTTGAGTTTCACCTTCTCACTCTCAGTTGTTGGTTGAGAGAATCTTGTAGTCAGTTCCTCCATCAAGGAATTTGAATCCTGAAGGTGGGCAAGTGGTCTAATAAAGTCTATATGTATCATTTCTCTTTCAGAGTGAAGGGTTGAACTTTTTGTGAAGGAAGCTTGCACGTAATCATCTTTTCATCTAATACATAGACAAGGTGTAGCTATTTTCAAGGAACTCTAGCCTAGTGAGTTCATGGTGCTTTTACTTCATTCTATTTGTTTTCTAACGGTTTAAACATATTTATCTAAATGATATCTCTTCTTTCTATGGATGCCTTACAGTGAAATATACAGAATTCTTGTTTTTCAAGCTCTGTTATCTGGTTTTGATAGTTATGTTTATGTCTTCCTAAGCTAATGAAATCATGTTTACTTATGCTCATTAGTTCTTCTACACTTTCTCCCCTATACTACACTAACAATATTCAAAATACACCATGGATTCTGATATCTATCTCCTTCTCATATTTTCTCCTGCACTCCTACAACCTTGACCTATTTGTGGATCCAAACCCTAATTTCAGCAAACCCTAACACTCAAATTTTCACAAACAAAAAAACAAAGACACATATCTAGCCTAAAATTTTCATTTTATTTAAATTCATATAGCTAATAAGAGACTTAGAGAGATCCCTCTCATGCTTAGTAGGGCTAGCTACTGAGCTAAAGTAGTTTGAGGTTACCCTTCTCGATTTCCTTTTCAGCCTAGGAGATTGTAAGGACTAATAGAACGTAGGCCCAGAGGGTTGAAAATTATATTGCACCTAGGCAGTCATGCACTATAGGCAGAGGTGAAATGATTTGATTTTCTATTATGGGGTTCGTTGAGTACAAATCTAAAGCTTTTTTTATCAGTTTTCCCTCAATATTTGATAAGTCTTTTGCATGAAAAGGATCCTAATGAATCTCTTGTTGATGTTTCAGGGGTTCATCAGCACAAAATGTCTTTTGTATGGAGAGAAATATAACATGAGGAATAGGATTTAAATGCAACAAATGATATGACTACCATCCAAGCATTAAATAACTGTGGATTGCCAAAATTCATCTGGCTTCCTAGTATGTGGAAACAAATGGGGTTGTTGAAATACCTTGTTCATTCATGGGATGTTCAAGCATAAGCGTTCAGGTTTGGGAAACATCTACTTGAGATAAAGGTAGAAGATATATATGTTTTGATAGGATTTTCCATGAGGGGTTCCCCCATATCTCTCCTAGGTGGGAGAAGCAGTGGGGAGACAGTGAAAGATTATATCGCCGCCTATTGTAAACCTCGAGCCCAGCCAAAAAAGGATGGAAAAATCAATATAAAATATGTGACATGGTTACCTTTGAGAATGATCCTATTCATTATTGCAAGATTGGTAGGTATCTCCACATTTTATGTGGAAATCATATCATATATGCAATATGGATTGGAGTGTCTAGATCCAACATCCTTCAACTAGAGTGAGGGAGTCCTAGTCAATATGAAAGAACAACTATAGACTAAATAAAAAGAGGGAAAACTAAAGAAATTTGGATATTGTGTGATCTTAGTTTCCTTTGTATTATAGCAAGTTCTATTACTTCAACCTCAACATATCATACTCAAGCCTATTGATCTGAGGGTGCCATAAATGAGGAGGTGGATAGATCACATGTCCTGACATGCGGGGCCATCAGTGATCAACTTTTTACTAGCCTTCTTCAGATGGTTATGAAGATAGTTTTTCATGATAAATGATTATCCCTAAGCAGGAATGGATTTTTGTGATGACCCTGAGCTTGTGCTTCCCAAGGGGAGGAATGGGGGGCTTTAGGTAAGAAATTTTTACCTTTTAAGTTTTGAGAGTTTTATCATTTTTTTGTGTTTTTTTATGTTTCTGAGACTAAACTATTGATGTTTCATGCATATGTGGGACATGTTCGACCTATTCGTGCTTCATATCTTGGTCGTGCAGAGGAATGACAACAAGAGGAGGTAGTAGAACCAACACTGGTCGTTGCGGTGGGACTAGATATGCTACAAGATCCAGATGTAGCAAAGGTCCTATCATAGGTAGAATGCCACATTGAAGGGTTAATAGATGGAATTAATGATACCACAGTTGAACAAACCCCACAATGACCTTAGTAATACACCATAGGCCTAGTCATATCAGTCAACTCCTGCGCAAGATGGCTCATGCAGTGTGATTATATTATGAGCACCTTTGATTTTTCTACTTAGATCTTGTATGTAGTTTTTTATATGGGCAATGTATGCCATATGTGCCTTGGACAATTTTTTTGCAAAACCATTCAGTTTTTTTGGGTTTCTATTGTATTTTCAATATGATGTGATGTGAATTTAAAATTAATTACATTCGTTGCAAATGTCTATCTAAAATATGATTAGCTAGGGCATCTGTCAATTTATTTAGATTCCTTGAAATGCGTTCAGATTGTATGCAATTGAAATGTATTTCTAGAATATGTACTCTTAAAACCATGCATAAGATGGTGGGACTTATAACTAAATATATACGAGTAAGTTGTAGTACTACGAGTTTTGATTCAAGTCTAACGATTAAACAATCGATACCATGTGCAATAGCATCAGATATTAGCTCTACCACTGCATTATACTCAGCGATGTTATTGGTGGAGCGACCAATACAAATCCCTTGTAGACTCACTAAGTTTCCATTTGGAGCAGAGATAGCCCATGCTATGGAAGATAAGTTCCAAGTACTAGGACTAGTACCATCAACATAACTAATGAAATTTTTAAGAGATACTGAAATCTGCAAACCAAACGTAAAACAAAATCAACATAAACCATGTAAAAATTTGAAAAGACACACTGAAAACACACTCAACACACCTATAGACACTATGTACACAGTGAAAACTATAATTTATATCAAGCATAGTACTTTTTGAGGTACAACCCATTTCTAGGTTGCACTAATAGAACACCATCACAATCTACCAACTCGTAGGCCCCTTTTACAAGGACCCGCTTGAAAATGTATGGACCTAACCACATGGGTTGAAACTTCCCTAAACCTAACTTATTAGAATATTGGTCATATAACAGGACAAGGTCTCCTTTCAAGAAGACACGGGGCTTGACACTCTCTTCATACTATGCCTTGATGCGTCTTTTATGAGCTTTGTTATCTATAGTAGCATCACTTCGGGTTTCATATAAATGAGTCAAATGTAAAATACACACCTCCACGGAAGTGGCAAGAATAATTTTGATAGGTAGTTTGAATGATGTAATTTCACATACAATTGGGAGGATATCTTCCATACCGTATACGACTTGAAAAGGTGTAAATATGGTAGTTGTCTTGACTCAAGTTCAATATGCCCACAAAGTAGTGTAAATGATTAAATTCATGTCTAATTTGTGGACACCCAACATGCACTGAAGCATTGTCTTAAGAGTTATGTTGATGGCCTCAACTTGTCCATTAGCCTAAGGATAGTAGGGAGTGGAAATTTCATGGGAAACTCACAAATTAGAAGCTATTTCAATCATCGTATGATTCTGGAAATGATTTATGTGACCCGTAGTTATTTCTTGTGGAACACCAAACCGTGCAATGATGTGGTTGAAAAATAATTATGAAATCATTTCGCTAGTGTTGTTAAATGTAGGCATCACCTCAACCCACTTAGTAAAGTAGTCAACAACAACAATAATATAACCATGCCCCCTGACCTATTGAGGGTTACATATCATGAATTCGATGCCCAATTTTGTAAAGGGGCCCAAAATGATAATGGGATGCAATGGAGCAGGTAGAGCACAGGTATTACAATCATATATCTCGCACACATGACACTTCTGGACAATGATGACGAAATCTCAAAATATGGTAGGCTAGAAGTAACTAGTACGTAAAAGTTCTTGGGTAGTAGCATTACCAAATTATGTTTTTCCACATGCCCCCGAATGGAATTCATTTAAGACTTTATCAGCTTCCTCAAGTTGTAAGCACCTTCGTAAGATCGTATCAATACCACAACGATAAAGGGTGTCGCTGATAATGATGTAATTTTAGGCTTGGTAAATAATATGTCACTACTCTGAGTGAGAGGTATTAGACTGGAAAGTATAGGTCTAGATATAAATCAAGAAATCTCCACACCACGGGTCATATGATGAGATCGGAAACAACAACTCTTCGGGAATATAATTTTTAAATGTAGATTCCGAATCAGGGGAAGGGAGATCACACATTAGTTCTACAAAAACTAGGGATTTCTTTGGCTTGGATTTGATGAACTCCAGGTCTAATTCTTGTAAGATGACAATCCATTTCAAGTACTTGCCCCGCAACCATTAATGTGATAAAATGCATGTCATAGGGTTGCAATCTGAAACAACCATAGGTTTTTGAAGCAAGACGTAATGGAAAAATATTTGGATGGCTTTGGTATCATTAGGATTCTGACTCATATAGTAAATGGGATGTTCAGTCCCTAATCATCTTCTTGGACCAATACCATTTCTATAGTAGAAATGGCAGCAACAAGATACAGGAAGTAATCGCATTGATAGTTAGGGTGATATAAAAGAGATGCCTGAACCAATACATATTTCAGGGCATAAAATTATTTTTGAGTTACATCATCCCAATGGAAGGGAACCCATTTTTTTAGTAAGTGATTGAATCCTTTGTTCAATTCAATGTAACTAGGGACAAATATTCATAGGAAGTTATCTTTCCCTTGAATTCATCAAAACTAAACTAGTGAAGAAGGTGCGGGAAAATTGACAATTGCCTGTAATTTCAACGAATCGATACGAGTTCCTCAATTCAATATGAAAAAAAACTAGAAGATGATGAGAACTAACACAAAACACACATTTGTGTGGATTAGGTCAAATATTTTAATGTCTACAATGAAGGAAAATAGCCCAAAGATGCTTCAGGTGATCGGTTTGATGTTTTGAGTGCACAGAGATGTCATTCAAATATGGTTGAATGATGTGTCTAATATCACCAAAAGCATAATCCATGGCATGTTGAAACGTGGCCCCAACATTATTTAAACCGAATGGGATTTTCCTATAGGAGAAAGTGCCCCAGGGACAAATAAAAGTAGCTTAAGGTTGGTACACTAAGACAATGTTGATTTGATTATAGCTCAGAAATTCATCCACGGATGAATAAATTTCACAACTATTGTATTCATCAATAATCTGGTTAATAAATGGGGTGGGATAATTTTCCTTAGGAAATACACAATTCACATCCTGATAATCAATGCACACTCAAATGATACCATGTTTCTTGATGACATGAACTACATTCGACACTCGGTTAGTTAAAGGAAAGGGGTATATGAAACCACCTCGAAGAAGCTTTTCAACTTCAGTCGTAATACCAAAAACCTTCATAGGATGGACCAACGGAGGGACTGTCGGATTGGTTCAACATCAAGATACGTCTTAATTTCATGTATAACTATATTTGGGTTGATACATGACATCTCCTTATAGTTCGAGGAAAAGACATATCAAAACTCACGAAAAAGGGCTCGATAAGTCTCAATCTCGGATGGAGAACAGGATGCTCCAATGTGAAGATTTTTGACATCACCTGGATTGATGGAAATGTCAAGAGGTATCATTTCTTCGATATTCAAAAGGTTATTTTCCGAGATCAACCTCATGAATAGACACAAAATTTGTAAAACGTTCAACAAAATTGGGCAAGCATACATCACTGAGACTATCCTCAATGGAATTAGGTAAGGAGGAACGATGGTGATGTTCGTCCCATGGTGCATCATTTGACATCATGATTTCCATGATGCTTTCGTCAGTAGGAAATATACATGAGAAAGGATCGAAATATGTACCATAGTCTAGCAATTTATCTACCCAATTAAGCAAATCAAAAGAGGAAATCATACAAGCTGAATAAACGGCTTTGTAATCTAGCTCAATGGGGCTTAGTGGTATTCAATCACCAAAACTTTGGATGTTAGTTTCATCTGGTACAATCCAGAAATTGGCCAGGATAGTAGAAGACAATATCTTGTTGATATTGGCTACCGAAGATGAGTTGAGGGGAAGGAGATGAGGAGGGAGTGAAAAGGTTCCATAAGAGAAGAATTCGTCAACAATACAACTCCAACATCTTGATATGATTGTAGGGTTCCCCCCACAAGAGGGACACTTCCAATAACATGTGAATTAGATGCAAAAAAGGTAAGTTGGTCTATGGCTACAATCCTACCTTTATGAGGAAAGGTGATCATATCGAAGTAAGTCAAGATGACAAAAACCATGGCATAAAGCCACATACTAACTAATAGAATATTGTAATCAAGAGGTCCATCAACAAATTTGACTTCTATGGACATTGATTTTCCCCCTAATTCAACTTGTAGAGATTTCAAAATCCTACATGGTTTGTATGTTCTTCCATCAAAGGCTTTCAATGTAGTGGGTGAATGACTCAGTTGAGGAGAACCAATCGCCTTCTAGCAAGACATGGACATAATGAAATTCGAGGCTCCCTCATCCATGATAGAATGATGAATATTCTTACCATGCACAATGACTTGGATTATAAAATATAACTGAGACGGAAGCCAAGGGGTATAGTTTTCATGAGAGAAAACAAAAAGGTTTGAATCTGATGGATCCACACATCCGATAGCTGATCAATCCTAGTGTGGATTTTTTTTGTATTTCCATGACATTCCCTGTCGGAGCTCAGTTGACACTTAGATGAGATTGTCGTGGTTTGGGTCCTTGGGTTTCAAACTCCATAATAATTTTCCACTGCATGATAGTATATTATTGTATGCAAGAAGAGGAGCTTGTAGATTATGATCTACAATATTCGCCTCGCTTTGATATTTTTGTGTCATATTTGGGTCGTTTGGAATCGTTTCCTGACCTTGCGGGGTCGTCACTGCTTACAAATATTTTTCACTCTCCATTGCTCACAATTCTAGTTATGGCTTAGAAACCATATTCATATGTCAGGGACACTATAGTGTCAGCTACTCAGCTGATTCCTTACTTTAGTGAGGACACATGACAACTCTTAGCAGTTTGGAGCTTAGGATCAGTTGGTCCAGTTTGAGGTCTAGAACCATCTAGACTAGTTTCATTATTGTGTTTTCCTGATTAACAACCCTCGGTATATTGGTCCAGGTTCACAAGACTCAGTTGGTTTTTGGTTTGACATCAGAATCACAAGGGATTTCAAGCCAGAAATCTGATGTCAAGCATATGTTTTGGTACCATATTACAATTGTTTTAATTTTCCAAACCCTATTGGTACTAACTCCTTCCATCAATAATAGTCATAGTTTTTAGTATCACGAGCCAGGTCAACACATTCCAAAGGGTTCCCCATGAAACCCAACTCGGGGTTTCATCTTAGTAAAAGTTCAAATTATATCAGAAACATCATTTTTGGGGTGGGTACTAGGCCATCGTTTCTCAATACAAACCTCAAGGGAGTGGGTCAGATGTTAAGAAATTTACCCAAGAACATAAATTAATTACCGAGAGGAATAAATATAAAATTAACCAGCAATAACCATAAACACATAAATACACATGTTTATTCGGAAAACCCCAAATTCGGGGAAAAACCCAATCATAATGAAATTTCATTATCCTTGGCCAAAACCCTGGCTAATCCGGCCAGGTGAGCCTTCACCGCTCACCTCCAGGCCATACATTAAAATGAAGTCCTTCCAGCCTTTTATAGGCTCCATTACATATAATACCACGGGCAGAATACCATGGGTGCACAATACCATGTGCCCCAAAACCATCACTATTTAACCTCGTCAAATTTGACTCTATCCTGAGTCAAGTTTACCTAACACAAATCTCTTCCATTGCTTGCCTGCTTCCACTGCTCAATACCTGCTCAAGAACTGATGAGAATGGCTCACCAAACACGTTTTTCACCTGCAAAATAGTCATTCGCTCTTTGTGGACGTGAGCATAAGCTAAAATGTGGGCAAATACATGGGAAAACTCATTGGCATACTCAATCCCTTGATTGTGCAAGATTTGGTGCACAACTATAGTCACAACTGATAGCAAT
>APFE030981800.1:31976-46437 GCA_000404065.3 Pinus taeda
ATTCTTGATCCCATCAGATTTCGCGTTTTCATGCTCGCTGAATTCATTTTTCGTGATTGCTTCCTTGATCTCGCATTTCAACTCCTGCAATGCTTTCCTCTCTGATTTCTTCAAATCAGAAACGAAGTTGCTCTACTCCTTGAATGAAGTCAGCGATGGCTCTGTTACAGGACTGCTCTCTGCAACACCATTTCCATTGGGCTAAAATAAATTCTTTATTGAAGGCATACATTCGAAGCCCAAACCCTCAACCATGGCTCTGATACCAATTGTTAAGAAATTTACCCAAGAACATAAATTAATTACCGAGAGGAATAAATATAAAATTAACCAGCAATAACCATAAACACATAAATACACATGTTTATCCGGGAAAACCCCAAATCCGGGGAAAAACCCAATCATAATGAAATTTCATTATCCTTGGCCAAAACCCTGGCCAATCCGGCCAAGTGAGCCTTCACCGCTCACCTCCAGGCCATGCATTACAATGAAGTCCTTCCAGCCTTTTATAGGCTCCATTACATATAATACCACGGGCAGAATACCATGGGTGCACAATACCATGTGCCCCAAAACCATCACTATTTAACCTCGTCAACTTTTGACTCTATCTTGAGTCAAGTTTACCTAACATCAGACATGCCATTACTCCCTTGGTATAGTCTCTTCCAACAGTGGAGCTTCTTGTGGAGGGATGGATTAATCTAAAATTCATGGTAGCAGGGGACATAAAAGCTATTGAAGAAAATTTTGGCACATTGAATCATCCCCCGTCATTTTTAAATTCTTATTGTCGCCATTTAATGCTCATAAGGAGAGGTCATATTTGATTCCCTATGGGTTCCATTACTGAGCTTGCCTTTGGATTATTGGCCGAATGGGCTTTTTTAGGATATTGGTAGGACTATTGGCACATATATGGCCCATGATTCCTCGTATCTCACTTTGGGGATTCTGATTATGGCTCACATTCTAGTCAAGGTGGACCCTAGGGATGGTATCTCTAAACAAATAGACCTAAGGGGTGGGGAAGGGTTTATACAGGAGCTTTATTACGAAGGAGTACCCTTTCGCTACTATAGATTCCATTGCTATGACCATCTTATTAAATATTTCCCAATGGTTTATTCAACTTTGATGTACGAGGAAAATCTATTTTCAGAAGACTCAAGGCTTCTGAACATAATTCCTGCTTCTAGTGGGGAGATAGGTGTTCCTCCTTGTCATTTGGAGGAGTTGGCTTCCAAAAATATTTGCACCTCATCCACACCCTATGCATGTGGATGGCGGTTTGATGGAACCCTTGGAGAACTTTTTCTCGGTACCTCTCCTTCTTCCTCCTTTATTTTTTCACACAATGTTAACATTTTTGCCTCTTGGAAAATGGTTTTCCCTCATCTACATCTATACAGGCTCCTCCTCATTATTTTCTTGTTCCCTCTTCCTCACTCTCTCAAGCTCTTTTCTCCCTTTCGCTAACTTTCTATGATTTATCCACTCTTGTTACCACCCCCTCACACACCCTCAATCCTTCTTGTTGGGAGATTACTCCTCTTCATACAAGTTTCATCCTCACTCAAATGGTTGGTTTCAAAAACACATTGATTTAAGGTTAGGACAAATTCATCTCTCATGTCCAGATTCTAGGGTTGGGGTAGAAATTCCAATATCACAAAAGTATAATAGAATGCCAAGGTTGATATGATTGTTGGAAGACAAGCTTCAATTCATGTCGTACTTAGAACAATTTCATCCCCTTTAAATGTTCCCTTATGAAAATCCTCTCTTTCAATTGTAGGCATCTAGTGAGTCTCCCAAAAAGACTAACTTCAAAACATCTTATTGAATCCAAGTCCTCTAACATAATCTTCTTTCAAGAGACCTTGGTTCCTAGTCACTCAACTGTTCAATGTCTTAATAAACTATTGCATGGGTGGAATTTTCAATACATTGATGCAGAGGGACGCTTGGGGGGTTTGTTGGTGGGTTGCTTAAGATGAAGTTTCAGATTTCTCAATGTATGGAGCATGGTGGCATCCATTGGTATTGCACTTTTTTCAGAGGAATTATCTATCTCCTTCTCCCTAGTCAATGTTTATGGTCCCACCCAAAACAACAAACAATTTTGGAAGTATTTTTTCTGTAAATATTTTCGAAATCAAACTACCCTCATAATTGGGGGATATTTAAATGTCTCCATTAGAACCATTGAATCCTGGGAGGGTTGGGAAAATATCGATCTATTGGAAGATTTCTTTCATGATTGCTTGGTCAATATGTCCCTTATTGATGAGTATCCACTTAAGATTCACTCCACATGGCGAAATAAGAGAGTAGGTCTATACCATATTGCCAAGAGATAGGACCAATTCCTTATTGCAGAAGTTATCATTGATCATTTTTTCTCTATCAAGTAGTGTGATGACATGGGTGGGGTATCTGACTACTCCCCTATTTTCCTTGAAATTAAAGGTACCGCTTATAAGCCAGTTATCCCTTTTAAGATGAATTCCTCCTAGTTGAAGGATGCATCCTTTGTTGATACGGTAAAAGAGTAGTAGTCTCCTTTTTCAGCTCTTTCCAGAAATTTGGCTAGAAAATAGTTTTTGGGGAACCTTAAGGAAATAAATCAGAAAAAAAAAAGGAATGAACTTTGACATAGAAATTGGTAGACCCTTTGGACCATAAGGTGATAGAAGACAATGTTAAGGTCATTGTATCTTAAGAGGTGGAGGGTCATAAGTATGCTAAATATAGAAACTTAGTGTTCTAATTTGAAAAAAAGGAGGAAAATATCATGGAAAATTGAGAGCAGAATGGAGGTTGAAGAGTAGAATTATCTAGTTAGAATGTGGGGACAACAAGACAAAAAAATTCTAGGCATTTTCCAAAGGTCGTAATATGGAAAACATGATCTTTTCATTAAAGGATCATTTGTGAAGTGATGTTTCTATGTTCTTGGATATGACCATTCTAGTTGTTAGCCATTTTAAAGATCTCTTTGAAGCCCATGATAGGCCACAATTGTGGATATCATTCATACGACTCTCCCATTTCCTAGATTTCTTACTGAGGAGGATGAATTAAAGACCATCCTTTAGAATTTCCAAAAAGATAAGAGCCTTGGTCCAGATCGATGGGGCATTGAATTCTTCTTAGGTCTTTATGAAATTTTGGGGAATGATTTATTAGTTGTGTCAAGGAATATCATAAGAAACACCATATGATCCCTAAATTAAATTCTACATTTATTGCTCTAATTCTAAAAATGGAATCTCGTTTCTCATTTGATGATTTTAGGCTTATCTCTTTATGTAATGTAGTTTGAAAATTCATCATGAAGGTGATTTACCTTCATATTAAACTGATTATTTCTTCCACCATATCTAAAGAGAAATTTGGTTTCCTCGAAGGTAGATAGATTTATGAAGTGATTGGGGTGGCATAGGAAGGTTTTCACAACCTAAAGACGATGAACCTAAAATGGGATATCTTCAAGCTTGACTTATCAAAGGCTTATTATTAGGGCAGCTGGATATATGTCTGGTTACTTTTAACTCATGTGGGTTTCAGTCTTGATTGCATAACATGGATCATGAGTTATTTACAAATGGTCTCCTTTGTTGTGCTAATAAATGGTTCAACATTACCTTTCTTTCATGCTTAGAGGAGTCTTTACCAGGGGTTTCCCCCTCTCTCCATTACTATTTCTATTGGTTGTTGAGGGCCTCAATAAGCTCCTCAAGGAAGCAAAAATCAAAGGGGACTTCCAAGGGTGTTTGGTAGCTTGAGCCCTAGCTATATCCCACCTTCTATTTGTAAATGATATTCTCATATTTTGTAATGTAGATCCTAGAGAAATTGTTGCATTAAAGAACATTCTCTCACTATTTTGGATAGCCATAGGAATGTTGATAAATTTTCAAAAGTCCTCTCTTCTTGTTTCAAATTTTGAGGAGGATGAAGTTTATAAAATCATTGAATAACGTTCGACGGAAATCTCTCACCTAGATGATGCTATCAAATATTTGGGCTTCCTCCTAAAACCAAATACTTACAAAATTATGGATTGGCATTGGTTGATCCTAATGTTGAGAAATGTATTAAAAAATGGTGTCACAAATGGATATCCCGGGTTGGTCAGTTGGTTCTTATCAAATCTATAATTAAAGCAATTCATGTATATTGTTCCTTCCTGCATGGATTCTAAAAGGTGTATTGGATCACATAAGGTAGGTATGTGATAAATGTTTATGGTTTGGTCCCATTTCATAGTTTATCCTCCCCTGGGTGGGGTGGGACAAAATAGCTAAATCCAAGGCCCTAAGTGGTTGAGCTTAAACAAAATATTCTTATTCTCACATGCTCTTGCTGTAAAATGTGGATGGCATATTCTTACCACCTGGAGTCTTTGGACTAATATTTTTATTGATAAATAAATTTCTCCACTCATATTGGAGGATTAGGTGTGTCGATCGAATAAACCTCGGCAAAACATCTCTATGATTTGGAGATCCATCTTAAACACTTTTGAAACCATTTGTAGTAGTCTAGTTTGGAAATTTGGCTTCGGTCTTCGAGTCCACCTGGGTCTAGACCCTAGCTCTCACTGTGATCATCTTCTTCAATCCCCATTAATTGAATATCTTTATGAATGTGGGATTTCAAAGTTATATCACATTGTTGACCCGAATTCCACTTACATTTGGAGTCAAGGGTGGAAATTTGTAGCGAAGATGGAAATACCAACTCCTTTCATTGATCATTGGAATAAATATGTTAGTCCCTTACAATCATGTCATGTTTGTATATTAGGCACAGATGATGAATTCGTATGGGAAGGAGCTAAGGGTGGGCTATCTTCTCCAAAATATGGTTATATATTTATCTAATCTAAGTTTCTTCTTAATGCATGGTGGTCGAATATTGTTTCGAAATCCAAATTCCGACCAAAACAAAAAATTCTCATGTGGTTTATTATGAATGGAAAGGTCCCAATGTAAGATGTTCTCCAAATGCATTTTTCTATTGGGCCTAGTTGGTGTGCTCTCTGTCAGGCATATGGAGAATATATTTCTCACTATTTTTGAGCTAACCTTTTAGTCATCAAATCTAGGGTCATTGTAGGTTTGCGTAAGCACAAGTCGTTCCATGGCATGGACCTTTAGTTGAACATTCTTGGAAACATTGGCTCTCTCTTTCGTCCTCCCACACTTTCAAAGCTCTTCCTTTAATCATTTCATGGGGTATTTGGATAACTTCTCATTGAGCTATATTCCAAGATCATATCTCTTCACCAAGGATCATTCCTGTTGAAGAAATGGAAATCCTTAGTCATTTTCCATGGGAGAAATATGCACATAGGGTGTGTGAAATTTTTGTTGAATAAATTGACATGTCAAAACCGTGGGCATACTTCAAAGATGCCTCGGTTGATTTGTGTGGTAACTATGAGGGTGATTTTATTCTATATCTCTCCAATTTCACTTATTTTAATTTCTCTGTGGGTTTGGGTGTTGGATTGAATAATTATGTTGAACCTCTTTCTTATTGAAACCTTCTTTCCTTTTCTTTAGAAACAGATTCGTTACATTTACAAATTTATGGAGATTCTAATCTTGTGGTAAACTGGTTGAATGGCACTCAAACTTCCAGGATTTTTCTATTATCCCCTATTATGGATGGTGTTCTTTGGTAAAAATACATGTTCTCATATTTCTCTTTTCAACATATATACATGGAACTAAATCAATGTGCAAATGGTCTCTCCAAAAAGGCACTAGTCTTGGCTGAGGATTGCTGGCGGATCATAGAGTTTCGTGGCAGCTCTATGTCTACATATTCCTTTAGTTGAATCTTTGATCCAATATATAGATATTACTTTTGATATGTTTGCATGAGTCTGCAACCTTCTGCTAATTTTTTTTACATCTTGCATTGTGTATTTCTAGGATTATTGTTTCATAATGGACATTAAAATGAACAATTTTTGTATAAATACTAGACACTATATACACTCACATGCGAGGGAGCTTATTTTACTTTTGTATATTGGGGATTGCAGTTATTTATTACCCCTAACTGATATATTTATATTTTTTTATGCTTGATGGTTTAAACAATATTCATACACACATTAGTGTGCTTATAAAATGTAATTTTTATTACTATTAATAAAAATTACGATTTTTTTTCTCTAGAACAATTATTTTATATATTGTGTACTTATATTTTTAATTATTTAAATTGCACCAAACCTAACTAACTCATACTTTCTATTATATTATTTCATTTTCCATTTTTTTCATTAGTTTAATTCCAACTATCTTTATGCACCACTTATATAGTGTATTAACATGTTGATCCAACATTTTCTATTAGACACAATGATTATACCATTGCTACATTTAAACCTAATTCTTTACTCTCGTGCAGTTAGTGGTCAAACATTTTACAGAAATGTTTTAACCTACAAGCCATTACATGTGTCAAAATTTACATTTTTCTTGTAAAGAAGTGAAACATAAGGAAAAATTTTAAGGATGGAAAATTATCTTACAATTTAGAAACCTTAGTGAATCTTACTAGTCCCTAATGTGCACATTATAAAATAATTGGTGATATATTCATAAAATATTCAAATTTATTATGATTTTAATATAATATCTATATAATTTTGGTGATCTTTCAGGTAAAATAATTTTATACTATAAAAGTTGGGAAAAACAATTTTAGAAAAAAAATAGAAATTTGCAAGTGCTTTTTTGAAAAACCATGGAAATTAGCCCACCTATGAATATTAGCCCCTAAAATTTTCCTTGAAGCAAGCTTCACTTCAAAAAATTGTTGTCAAAGAAGTAGTGTGCCACTACCATATATCATACTGGAAAAGAGAAAATAAAAAGGAAGAAAAAAAAGATTGTTGTCAAGGAGGATCGATTGGTTTGTATCCCTCAATGAAAGGAATGTGATAGAATTCATGAAAGGTGTTATCCCACTACTCGAAAATATGGAAAGATGATAATATTGTGTGTTCCTCTCCCTATAAAAATGTGAGCATGAAATATTATCAAAACAAAGTTTTAACTACATAATCTCATCCAAAATTGGAACAAGAAAAATATTTATGCATTATTGAACTCCATTGATCTAATTTATCACTAGCAGGAAGTGTTACACAAAAAATTGTCATCATGACTTTCTACAGTTTGTGTGAGTCCATCAACACTCATTCATACCTCTTTTGCATGTCTTAAGCCTCAGCTCTTCATGTCAAGCCTTGAAAATGGGAGAAAGACCTTAAAAATATCTCAAATCCTGGTTTCGCACTTTCTCCTAGCATTGCATGTGGTGCCGCACCCAATGGTCATGTTTCCTCCAAACCTGACCACTCTGCCTATTGAGTAATGGGTACGAACCCCTGTAAAAGTTAAAAAGGCGTCAGTTCATTCTTAAAAACTCATCTTGGGTCACTTCTAGACACTTCTAGAAGGAATATTACGCTGGCAAGTCCGCTCCACCTTGGTTCATCCATTCCATAACTAAGGGAGCTAACTCCATGATATGAGGTGCTTATCCCATTGAAGTTGGAACTTATCCCTTCAATGGTGGACCTGCAACTTCCTCCATTTGCACTATAAATTCATGCATTGGGCTGGTTGTAAGGGAGGTTGAAAGCTAAAGATTCTTGAGGGTAAATGTTGTTGAAAACTAGGCTTCCTTTTTGAGCTTGTGAGAGGAGAGATCACATACCTTTCATGTCATTTGGGAAGTGAGTGAGGCTTTTCAAAGTAGGGGAGACCCCTGCTGGACCCTGGAAAGGACTTGTGCAACATCAAGGCAAAGGTTGTAAAGTTCTTTTATTCATTAAGTTAATACAATCAAGTTTATTTTTATCAATGAAATGTCTTTAATGGTTTGTTTTATGAGCTCCTTGATGTTCATAATGAACATGTTTTGTTATACGCAGGTATGATTTGACGTGTGCTTGTTTGTGTATGCAGGTTATTGAACGGGAACTGCTTGAAGCTGTTGGGATAAAACTGCCTCAAACAAGCGTTGGACTGAGGTAGGGTCTTTTACAATTCTTAGTATTCATTAATGAATTGAAACATGTTTAGAGAGAAATAGTTTTGCTTGTTCTCTTTGTTGCTAGATATCATTAGATACTAGGGAGATCGGTCTTGTCCACAAGAACGATTTATCCGGCCAACAAATTTGCGACTCCGCTAGGGAATGGTTTGGTTTGGATTTTGTTTTGTCTTTACTTTGACTTGAGAAACTTGAGTTTTTGTTTCTGATTTTGCCTTGATTAGTGTGAGTTTGGGTACTGGTTAGATCCTGGTTGATTTTTTATTTTTTGAAATTTTGGAAGAGGACCGCATCCTCTGAGTTTGTTACAGTGTGGACCTATCCGCACTGTTATAGTGTAACATAGAGCGGCACCACACCTGGTTTTACTGGATGCCTGCGAACCCCTGCCAAAAATTTGAAAAACATAAAATCCATCTACCCAGTTAGGTTTAGTTCTTATCCATAGCTGTTAGTGTATGCCCAGACCTGCATTTGTCTTGACAAAAGTTCCTTTTGAGTTAGTTTTCATTGGCATTTGTGTTTGGAGTGATTTTCGAAGAAGTTTTGTTTGATTGGATTCGATTTTGCTTGGTCTTTGTAGTAGCTCAGAGATCTGAAGCCTTAGAGCCTTAGATCACCCTGGTCTCTCTGGTTTTCTTGCTGAGTTTGACTGGCTTATAGAATCTATCCGTCAAGAGACTTAGATCCAATTTTTCTCTTTTGCAAAACTTTGATTGAACTTGATTAAAAGTTTTTGAATTTCATTTTTTCTATTAAAATATAATTGGATGTTTTTTATTAGTTTGTTGAGCTAAACAAATTGATCCTTAGTTAGCTGAAACACTAAGTTGAACGTCCTCAAAAACATTTCAAGTGTCTTCTCAATCCATTTTTTGTTTAGATCTCAAGATTAGATCATAGTTTTGAGTTTTTCGTAGAAGTTATACAAGCTTGTTGAAAATTTGTTTTCAATAGTATTTTAGAGTTTTTCTAGAAATCTCAAAAGCTCTCTTAAGGGAATTGCTTATTCTTGTAGTTGTTGATTGTTAAAAAGCAAAGGGATTTTCTGTGAGTGTCATTAGTAGTCTCGTTTTTCAAAAAGTTCTTTGGAAAAGACAAAAAGTTTCCTTTCAATTGTATGTTAAGAGAAAGATTTTATTTGCCAAGCATTGCATTTTCGACTCTTCCTTAGCTAGATATTCATTGAAAAGGAAAATGAATTGTTATCATCTTAGGTGCAATTTTAGTGTTTTGGAGTCGAGTCTTCATACCACAAAGTTTCATCTCCGCACCCATTGACTTAAGGAACAAACAATAAAAGTAACGCTTAATTAAAATCAATCTAGCAATCATTTTATTTTCTAGGACTCTTTTCACCAACATAGCTTAGGCTAGTATCTTGGAGTAGGGTGTATTTAACTCTCCAAGGTAGTTTAAACAAACAAGTAGTCGATCTTGCAGTAGGAAGAAAATCCAATTGTTACATCTATGCTCTAGGAAAGCTCCTCTTAAAGGAGAAGCACGAGATCATATCCGAACCAATGTGGGAATCAATCCTTCCTGATTGGGAACGATAGAAGATATTCACGTATTAAAAATGGTAAACCTAGGATTAACCATTGTTGAGGAGCCTGGGGTCACTTGTTGGTAAAACTTGGATTATGTCAAGGAGCCTTCAAGGGGATTGAGCTTGTTACTCTGCCCTTGCGTGCGTATCGGATCGTAGATTGTTCCCCCAGGTATATTTTTTTCCGTTGGTGACCTTAGTGACCATAATCTTTAGGATTCTTTCCTAGGTGATGGTCGAGGGAAGATCCCACTGTACCTTGAGCAGACGTCGACTAGACTCAGTTGGACTCTCTGGGGGGGTTATCTTCACTCAAGACAGTTATAGTGGAGAAACTTGTGCTAGTCTGTTTCATTAAGCAGGTTGTCGGGGTAACTGTTCCAACCGCCATTTCTGTATTGAACTCTGCGACATTGGATTTCATCACCAACTAGTGTTTTCAATCCGAAAAGATATTGTTTGTGTGTGGTTTGATCTCCTAGATTTGTTAGGCGTGTGCTTCAAATTGTTTGGTTCTTTAGAGACTTTAGGTGTTTTTCTTGAGATTTTTATTTGTTTTCGTGTGAAGTAATTAGATTAATCGTGGCTGAATTACCGAGGTAATCCCGTCGACTTTGGGGGCAATCTCCCGAATTTACACCAAGTCAGCTAGAAGGGTTGCGAGCCCTTGTCACACCTAGTGAAAGTAGGGTTGGGACACCGGAGGCCGGAGAGTCTTCGTTAATTGTACATCCTAATTATATAGTGCAAGAAATAGAACATATTTTTGAACCGATTTCATTTTCTAAGGTTACTGGTAGTATCACTCCTATTAGCTCGGTAGTCGAAGAACCTAAAATCTTTGAGCCTAAAACTGAAATTGCTGCTACTCCATCTTAAGGATTTGCTTCTCATGTTTCTAGTGGTCCTAGTTCACCCAGAGTAGAAAATATTATCACCGAGAATCTTCCTTCTGGACTCATTTCCATTGAATAAATTGTAAGCTCAAGTCCATACGAAGGTATAAGCATCCTTGAAAATCAGCCAACTATTGAAATTAGGGAGCGTGAATCTATTTTCTTCAGTCCCATTAGAGGTGACACTTGGTATATTTTGTTGACCAATTTCTTAGAAAATCCAGGTCTCACTTCTTCACCACCTCGATTTCCTTTTCATCCAACACCCAGAGGTTATTATCCTCCCTTGAATATGTCGAGACAATCATCCTTGTTTACTCAGATGCCAGAAACCTTTTTACATGGCGATCCTTCTATTCCTCCTGGGTATCAGTCTGTATCTGGTACGTTTTCAGGAGCTTCTCCTCGACCCATCGATTATGCCGTATCTCCTGGTCATAACGGAACTAAACCATTAAGTTTTGAAGAGATTCTTATGATGTCTGGTACTACTCCTAATCCGCAACCTCAAGGTAGTTCAATACCGTCTGGGGGGCAGCCGCAAGGTACTCCATTACCGCATGGGGGGCAACCTCAAGGATAGTATGTTCCTACGGGACAGTATGTTCCTCAAGGTCAACCCCAGTATCAATATGTACCTCAAGGCCAACCCCAGTATCAATATACACCTCAAGGTCAATACCAGCCTCCAGGTCAGTACCAACCCCAAGGTCAATACCAACCCCAAGGTCAGTACCAACCTCAAGGTCAATATCAACATCAAGGTTTTCAACCACCTTCAAGTCAATCATTTGTTCAAGGACCCGGAAATGTACCATATAATTATCAATCTTACACTCAACCTGGTGTTGGTCCTCAATATGTTCAAGCTATTATGGGTCCATACGCCGGAATGAACGTGGTGTGGGGTCCACAGACTCAGCAACCCAGTGTGTAGCTGTCATCTCAATCTGGACAGTCTTTTGTTTTTGTTTCACCCCAGCAACCTGTCCAGCCTACTACTCAAACTGCTACACCTGGGGCAGTTCCACAGCCTGGGCCTAGTTCACCACGGACTTCATCCCAAACGTCTGCTGTGGCTTCTGTTCAATCCACTCCACCTATTTCTGGAGTATTAGCGGCTCCAGTTTCTACTGCTCCTGTATCAACTCTTCAGGCCTCTTTACCCCAGTCTGGACCTACAACCCAAACTCCGGTTTCTATGCCTGCAGGACAACCTGGGCCTAGTACGGTTGTTACAAGTCAACCACAATTTACTTATCAACCGTACCATGGGCAGTACCAATACGGGCCTGTTGTGTAGAATCTGGCTTATCAGTATCAACTGTACCCTGGGTATACATATCAACAACCTCAACAACCTCAGTATGGTCTGGTTAATGCTGGTTTTCCAGGAGGATATAATATCCCAAATGCAAATCCGATACCGAACTATCCTGGATATCCTCCTCCTGGGGCTAGTCTTATGACCCCAAGTTTTCGGGATCCAAACCGTCAGTTACCGTTCATAGCAACTTTGGATTTGCCTGACTTGTCGCGCCTTACGAACGATCCAATCAATTATCTTCCGTTTTGGCCGCCAATGCCGAATAAGTTGCCCAGTGATATAGCTAAGTTTGAGGGGAAGCCAGGAGAAGATCCGTCTAATCATGTGATGACTTACCATCTCTGGTGTGCATCAAATTCCATTATAGATGATTCCATTCGTCTTCGTCTTTTTCAATGCACTTTGATTGGCCTTGCAGCCAAGTGGTACATTGAGTTGCCACGAGGCTCCTTTTATAATTTTAGTCAGTTAGCCAATTCCTTCCTTACGCATTTTCAGCTGCCAATCCGATATGACAATGGCACAAAATTATTAACTTCATTAAAGCAGTCGACGTCCACTTATATTTCAGATCATATTCATGAATGGCGGTGTCGACGTCGTTTAGTGAAATTTTTTATCCCAAACTAAATTTTGGCAGAATGGTTTGTGAAATCATTATTACCAAAGATAACTGAAGATGTCGCTAAGGCAGGGGTAGTTATAGAAGAGCAAGTAATTGCTCAAGCTCAGTACCTTGACTTAGTTTATACTCAATCAGGTACGTTGCATGAGAAAATCCCCGACCTTCTGAAACAAAATCAAATAGCTTCACCTCCCTCAGGGTCACATGCCGCTGATGGTATGATTGGTATTGTTAATACCAAAAGTAAGAAGAAATCCTCCAATAATTCTTCTCCCATAATAACTTTACCAGATTCCCCCAAAGGAGAGTCTTCACCTAAAATTTCTACCGATGTTCGTGTCGACCAAATCAAAATCTAACGACAAAAAGAAAGGTAAGAAGAAGAATAAGAAGAACTCAAAGGAGAAATCTGAGAAAACTGAATCTACTGATGAGAAACGAAAACCTCGATATCCTTGTCTTATCTGCGATGAGGAGCACTTTACAAGGGATTGCCCGCATCGTGCCGAGGTTGCGAAAATCGTCAAAGGTTCGCAAACACCCGTTGTTTTGAAGGATCCTTTTCCAAATCAAGACAGTAAAATGATAGGCTCTTCCTCTAATTTCGTGGAAGAACCCATAATGATGATGTCACATGTAAGGATTGCGACACGATCACAAGATTACGGGAGTGAAAGTCCTTTTGGTGGAAAGAAAGTCGAATCTTCCAATTCCAATCCATCAACCTCAGCTTCGTCTGGTTCCGATCCACTACAGATCGAGAAAACCAATCCCGACTTAGTAATCAATCCGCCTGCTAAGGGTATACTTCAAAAGTCAGCTTTCAATCCACATGCGAGAGCTGCTCAGAACTATAACATTGTTTAAGATTTAGTTGTTTCACCTTCAGCAATGTCGGCTTTGGAAGTGCTACAATCATGTCCAGCACAGTGTAAAATTCTACTGTCGGCTATAGGAGCTGTTGATCTTCAGGACTCAAACCTCATAGTCTTCGATTTAGAAAATAGTACACCTCGCCTTCCTCATCAAATGGCTTTCCAGATTCCAGTGTTAGTAAACAACAGACCTTATTTTAGGACTGTGATTGATGAGGGAGCTTCCACATGTATTATGTCGATACAGTGTTGGAAAACCCTTGGTTCTCCTACGCTTAATCAATCCCCGACAATTCTAAAGGCCTCTGATGGTTGAGGGTTTCATCCTTATGGAATTCTACAGGAATTTCCTACAGGGGTTGAAGGAAAAACCGTTAATCTAGATGTGGAGGTGGTTGATGCCCCTCTAAATCACAACCTTCTTTTGGGTCGTAGTTGGTCTTACGCCATGACTGTTGTTGTTTCCTCAGTCTTTCGACTTATTAAGTTCCCACATAACGGAAAGATTGTAGCAATAGATCAGTTAACTTATTTCTCGTCCGACCCATCCTCTACTGAGAGTATTCAACATGTTGGAAAAACTGCTATCCCTTATAAGGATGTTGGAGTAGGATTAGTTAAAGATTCGGGTTTACTCGGAACTTTTTCCTTTCCTCCTCCCAACGTACAGTCTCCTTTCACAACCATTCATATGATTTCATCAGAATCCATTGTTCTTGACGATCCTTGGGTCGTTCCATTCGAATCCGAGGTGGACTCTCTTGGCGATGCTATTACTTTGAGTCCCTTTGAAGTTGCTTATTAGGCAGTACAGTCATTTTCCGACTCAAATTCAACCAACCCTGATCTAGTGAATGAGATCAATGGGAAATCATTTTCAAGTTCAACCTCAAAGTCAACAACTTTTTCAGAAACTGTTCACACTAATGAACAAATTCGGGAATTGTTATCCGTTGATGCATTACCATGGGAAGATCTCCATCATAGGTCTTCATTTTTACCTGAGATTGATCATTTTGAAAATGATTTTTGTTGTGTGTGGAGCATGATTGTTCAGAGGTCTTTGTTTCAGGTGGATGTATGCCCCAGGAAGTT
>APFE030981805.1:0-10760 GCA_000404065.3 Pinus taeda
AAGAATTTCGTCTCAAAAAAATTGAAATTCCTGTAGATAGAACAAGTAGATATGAGTTAGTTTTGAAGATAAATATGATTTTGTCATCCAACTTTGAAGTAAGAATTTCATCTCAACAAAATTGAAATTCATTCCTGTAGATAGAACGAGTAGATAGAGTTAGTTTTGAAGATAAATATATTTTGTCATCCAACTTCAAAGTAAGAATTTCATCTCAACAAAATTGAAAATTGAAATTCCTGTACATAGAACAAGTAGATAGAGTTAGTTTTGAAGATAAATATGATTGTCATCCAACTTCGAAGTAAGAATTTCATCTCAACAAAATTGAAATTCCTGTAGATAGAACAAGTAGTTAGTTTTGAAGATAAATATGATTGTCATCCAACTTCGAAGTAAGAATTTCATCTCAACAAAATTGAAATTCCTGTAGATAGAACAAGTAGTTAGTTTAGTTTTGAAGTTAAATATATTTTCTTGTTCATCTTTTAAGTACTGTGATAAGCAGAAGTGGCAGCATAGAATATTACACTGAAGACAAAATTTGAAAAGTATTACATTAAAAGCACTTTTAAAATCTTAGACTTCTTAATATCATCAAAATAGGCTAATTATCTTTGAGCACTCTTGTTAAGAAGGATTGATATGTTTTTTAGTATGTTGAACAATAATAATGATACTTAGTTGTGAGACAGGCTTCAAACTGGTATGAGAGGAGCATTCGGAAAACTGCAGGGAACTTGTGCACACGGGGCCATAGGCCAAGTGCTCCTTTACGATGGAGGGACAACCACTCAAATCATGTCCAAGAAGCTCCATGTCATGCCAAAGTTCAAATTCCCTGTCAGACAGAAAATTATTGTCAGCAGAAAATAATTCAATGTTATATGCATCTTTTAGGGGGTTCACCAAGTATATCAGAGCTGACTACTTGAAGTGGAAGCCTGAAAACATAATTATTCCCGATGGTGTGCATGCCAACGTGAGTGGAAGTGAATACACGTTACTTCGAAGTTCGTATATATTTATATTTTGAATGTTTAGTTGATTATTTTGTATTATTCTAATTATTTTCCTTCTACAGTTGCTTGGTTGCCGCGGTCGATTGTCCAACCGATGTCCTGGGTAGGCATATGTCAGGCCAGATCATGATTCTTCAGCGGAAATAGTTTCTTAGATTAGTGCTTTGTTATGGTTGATAAATGAAGAGCATTAAAAGCTTGACCTGTTCATTGAGGTGTAATCCGCATCATTTCTTAATGACTCCATCGAGATACTCGTTGTAGCAGTCAAATATTTATCTCATTGAGATACTCGTGTTGTAGCAGTTAAATATTGTTCTTATATTTATTTTTTATGCTTCATATTTTGTTATCATAAGATAGTTCTATTACATTTTTCACTTTGTGAACCAATGCATTGAAGCTAATATACTGATCATCAAGATGTAATCTACCTTTTTTTTATGACTCAGCTTCTCCCAGCACGCAGCCATGGGTCAGCACACACAGCCATGGGTAAGCAACTGGGAATTTGAAAATGAAATTTTATATTAAGGTTTATTTTATATTTTCATGTTCTTGCCAAATGAACTCTCAGAAGAGGCTTGATGTGAATTGATCTTTGTTAAGATGGTTATGGAAAAATTGTAAGCCCTTCAAAGCTTCTAGTCCATCTATGTAGGAGAAACTTAGCAAAATAAAGAAATATTATTATAGTCTACTAACTAGGACATAAAAACTTGGAAGAGATCTACTATTAGTACCCCCATAGGATTAGTTAAAATTATCCAAGAAATTGACTACAATTGAAGACAATTTTCGAAGAATCAAGATTTATACTTAAAATATATCTAGAGTGGTTGATTCCAACTTTCAATTATGGAGTAGAGTTACATATTGTTTTTTTTGTAAGTGAGCCTTTCATTAATTAGAACATATGTATATAGATTACAGTTAGGAGATGGCTTGACCAGTTTTACATACCAATATCATAATGTCCAAACTGTGATTACAAACCTGGTTACATTTGGCATTGACAAAATGCGTGGAGGAGACTTCGGGAACTTGAGAGAACAAAATAATTGTTGTGAGCACGAGCATATACTTGCTAGTCGACATGTTGGGAGGATTTTCATGAACAATGGGAACACGGCGGAAGTAGATTGGGTCTTCCCAAGGATGAGAAGGTGCAGAAGACGACACATTGCTTCACTTGGGAGGTGTTGGAATTGTGTTGCCACGGGAGACCAACTTCATCATGTGCGTGAAGTCGCTGGGAGCGCATGCCTAATGAAGGAGAGGTGGTGCAATCTGGAGTAGCAATCAATGGTGACTTGGAGGAGGTGGGAGTGAGCTTATAGCCCATGGTCTTTACCATGACTTCTTGAGCTTTACGAGCTTGGCGGAAGTGGAAATCAAGATCACCCATTTGATTGTTGAGGAGGATGGGGGTGTCTTCAACATCTCAAAGGTTGTAGGCGAGTGCGTTCCAGAGGGACCAAAGATTGACTCTGAAGATAGTTGTTTCCTCGAGATCTATATATGCTACCATACAATGATACCTCCGAGGAATGTTTGGGTCAAAGCAGTCTTTGTTGCTACCATGCTAGGGCGGGTTTAGAGGTCGGCCATGACCTCGACTTGCTCAGCTAGCTTTGCCTTGCTCTTGAACCATGATGCTAAGGTTGGGGAGGATTTGGATAGTTGGTGTTGAGAGGGCACGATGGCGATATTAAAGGAGGGAGTGGAAAGGGTTCAAAGTGATTTGGGTGACAAAGTGAGGCAGGAGAAGGATGCACATGGCAAAGTGAACATGAGGGTGATACTCTTAAGTGTGACTATGGCGAGGGAGTGATGTTGAGGTGAGCGTCAGGGAGAGGATTTAATGCTAATGGTTGTTGTCGAGGTGAGCACCAGGGAGGAGGTTTAATGCTGCTAGCCAAACGCTTTTACGTGGAGTGATGTAGGAGTGAATGTAGGAGCATGACAAATATGTGCATGGATCTTATAGCTGGAGCAAATGTCTTAGGGGTGGTGGTTTTGATGTGCCATGAATTCATGGCTTTTAATTCCTTAAGCATGATAGTAATGGTTTGTTAAAATTGGCAACTAGGGCCAAACTCCACACGGGTCATCTTGTTAATGGCAACTGATATTTTTCTTGGATCCCTCTCATCGAGAGGTGTAGGATTGATTTAAAGATCATCCAATTTCGATAAGTATTCATGGAGATATGAATTTATTTGTGTTATGGGACAATTTGTCAAGGTTCGCCAACAACCAAATAAACCCCACATGTGTTCAACATTTTAGTATAAATAGAGGTGCCTTGAAAGTTATTTGGACACACTCACTTGGGATTTCTTCCTCTCTACTTGGCTTTGGGATTTAGTAGGAGGAGAGATCCTAAGGGATAACCTTGCCCTAATAGAGAAAGGTTCTATGCTATCTAGAGGGAGTGCCCTAGGGTCTACGTTGCCCAAATGAAGAAGCCCTAGTCAACCTTAACGCAATGATGGAGGAGGCTACTATAGCACAGCAAGGAGAAGTTCTAAACTGCTCTCAACGCTGGTCTAGAAGAGACCTAAGCTACTGTCCTAGAGAAGAGACCTAGCCCTAGCCGCAGATCTAAATGGAGCCACAAACTAGCTCTAGCTACAGGTGGAAAGGAGGCTCAGCTGTAGATGGAGGAGAGCTCTAGCAGCGGTTAAGGTAGAGGTCTGGCGGCAGTTAAAGAAGGCCTATAAAGGAGGCCTAAATCCACAATTAGAGGAGGCCTAAATCCACAATTAGAGAAGGCCTAAATCCAAAGTTAGAGGAGGCGTAAGTCCGCAATAAAAAGATGCCATATTCATAGCAATTGAGGAGACCTATACACAGCGAGAAAAGGAGACCTAGCCACATAAGAAGGACCTATGTGTGCTGTAGGTGACAACATGGAAATCTATGTGTGCTGTAGGTGTTACAGTGGGACAACAATATTGTTGTACATGATGCAATACATGGACAACAAGTACATGAAACAATACATGGGGTAGCAAGGTACATGTCTAGTTGGGACAGCAAGTGCATGGAGCAGCAAGGTACAACATGTCTAGATGGGACATCTATTACTTGGAGCAGCAAGGTACAACATGTCTAGATGGGACAGCTAGTACATGGTGCAGCAAAGCAGCAATGGTACTTGGGACAACAATGAAGCTTGATGGAGCAAGCAAACAAGACAGCATTATGGTAAACATGGAATGGCAATGTCACTAACAGTAGGACAACAATATGGTACATGGGACAATAATGACAGCATAAGGTGCAACGGTATGATGTGTACAACATGGTCATGAGGTCCAACAATGTGATGATGTGTACAACATGGTCATGAGGTCCAACAATGTGATAATGGGTGCAGCATGGTGTAGCACAGTGAGGTGCAACACGATCACGAGATGCAACACAATGATAGGTGAAGGAATCAGCTTGGAGAATTAGTGGAAGCAACTTGTCTTCAACTGATCTCATGTAGAGATGATCTATTTTTACCGAGGAAGTCTAATTGTTGACTTCGGTTGTAAATGTACTATCTCTCTCATTCTCTCTGTGCTGAACTATTGAAGAACATATAAAAAGAATTGATCAAGGGTTTCCCCACATTGGGGTTTGTCCCTGTTTAGTGCCACATCTTGTGTCTTGTCTTGGCTTGTTTTCTGTGATTTATGTTTATTTTAATGTTGATGATGTGATTGCTACTCTAGAAAAGATATTAAGCTAACTATGAAAACTGAAATAAATTGCTCTAAGCATAGAACATACTTAAAATTAACATGGTTGCCTTAGGATTGGAAGCCACCCACATCTGGGAACGAGTTGCATATTGTTATTAGTTTTCCTTTTAATGTTATAAAATTTGTTATTATATAAATATATCATTTATTATATTTTGCATTTCGTGATCCGATGCATGGAAGGTAAGTAATCTCATTAATATCATCTTTATAATTGGATAATAATTTTAAAGTAGTTAGGAGGGCATGTCGGAAGTACTCTTGGGATAGGGAAAGTGTCGGGTAATCATCTTAAATTTCAGCTTTCCCAAAAGTTGAAAGTTATATTTTTTTGTTTAGAATTGGTAGACTTGGCGCTTCTCACTATAAGGATATTTGGATTGAGACAATGGGACCCCACTAATGGGTAAGGCTAATGTAAATCAACATGTCATGCCAATGGGCCAATAATGGCATTGGCGCAATATAAAGCTAGTTAATATGTGGTTTTCAATATTCATCAATTCTATATATTTAAACAAGGGTTTTTTTTTCACTTTATTTAAACAAGGTTATGATGACAATGTATTACTAACGATATCGATTGACAATGTAAGTTACACTAACAAAAACAAAATTAAAAAAAGAGGTGGATTTTGGCACAATCTTTGATATATGTATTCATTGTAGGTTATGATGACAGTGTATTACTAACAATATCGATTGACAATGTAAGTTACACTAACAAAAAAAAAATTAAAAAAAGAGGTGGATTTTGGCATAATCTTTGATATATGTATTCCATTACAATGATGTAAGAAAAACAAATGGCAAGAGGATGATAGGTCAATTTGGTTGTTAATGCTTTGGGGCCAAAACAAGTGCTAATGTAGGATATTGTTTGTAATGTGCTTGGCCAAGTAAATAAGGTTATGATAACAATGTATCACTAACAATATTGATTGACAATGTAAGTTACACTAGCAAAAACAAAATTAAAAAAAGGGGTGGATTTTGGCACAATCTTTGATATATGTATTCATTACAATGATGTAAGAAAAACAAATGGGAAGAGGACGATAGGTCAATTTGGTTGTTAATGCTTTGGGGCCATAACAAGTGCTAATGTAGGATATTGTTTGTAATGTGCTTGGCCAAGTGATCAAAATGTGTATGTGTTCATGTCTTGGAAATTTTTTCTTGCCTTGTAAGCTTGGCCAGTGGATAAAGTATAGGAAACAATCTATTAGTGTGTAGGGCCAGGGGCTCTTGCCTCGCCAACTTTTTCTAGGTTTATAAGCTTAGTCCATGGAGAGAGAGAGAGAGTATAAGAACCAATTTATTAATATGTAGGGGCATGTTAGTTAAATTGTATTCTTGGTTGATTGAGAATTGCAAGAATTTGTGGAAAGGTGCATTGGGGTAAAAACAAATAGAGGCCTAAAAGGAGGTCCATTACGAGCTTTTGAAGTTAAATGGGCGATGGAGTTGTGAGGCACACTAATGCGTAGTGCATTGTTTTCCAAATAGTATGAACAATGAGAGAGTTTGGAATATATTTGTTGGTTATCCTCAATGAAGGCATTTACATCACACAAACATTGCTCATTGAAAGTTCTCCTTAGCCAATTATTGCATGAAAGGTAACTATACAATTTGTGAGTGCATGTCTAGATATATCATGGGCTAAATTAGACAGCCAAATCAATTGAGTCACTTGGCATGGGTAAATCAAGTAGTGAGACTAATCGACTCACTTATCATGTCCCCGAAAACCCACAACCAAATATCGCAGGTGTAACTTTCAATGTGTCTTAAATTCAAGAGATGCTTACTCACATTTATGGATGAAATTTTTAGTAACTCGTCAAACTAGAATGTCATAAAGTGAATGTAACTTACACAAAAGGAATGAACCAAAAACATACCACTTGTGCTTAAAATGTTTCGAAGCATTTTATTGTACAATAAAGCTTTTAAGCGAAATAAAATTTATCTCAATTTGAAATTTATTAAAAATGTAAAAAAACCCAAATTTATTAAAAAAAAAAGAAATTGACACTTCAGACATTTGAAAATAAATTTAGTTATTTTATAAATATTACATATGTATTCAAATTTAGATTGCTTAAAGTATTTTAATTTTTTTTAATTAGCCATTTATAGTTTAATTTTTTTTAATTAGCCATTTATAGTTTTAAAGGTGTATAATGTTTTTAAAAATTAATAGAGTTTTAAAAATTATTGCACGATGAGAATATATTCATACAAACAAATGTATATTAATAGCTCATAAGAATAACTCAAGTATCCAATTTTGGGAAGTTAATCTCCTCGTGAAATGCGATAACATGTTAGTAGAATAATTTACTTCAAGTGGATAGATTAATACTCGTTGCTCATCAAGATAATATACTAATTTTCATGGGATTAAACATTTATTCTAATAATTTACTTCAAGTTGGACAGAATAATACTCATTGCGCATTAAGATAATGCTAATTTTCATGGGATTAAACATTTATTCCAATAATCTCTTCCAGGGGAACCATACTTTCATAAGCATTCCAATTGAAGGATGAGAGGAATTTATAATTTAGGATTGATAAGTGAGATACATAGGCTTTTACAAATTTCATATTCTTCCAGGAAATGTTAGGTAAAAACTAAAATAAATTCATTTCAGTGAGACTTGCTGACTCCACCCAGTACTAAGAGAGACCCTCAGCTTGTTGCTGCAAGACTACGTAATGATTTGGAAAGTTGAGTTCAACATTTTCATGTTAGAGCCCGTGCAAAATGCATTCAACAATTTCCTCTTCAAATCTTGTGTCCATTTCATGGAGTATCTTGTCCATTTCATGGAGTATCTTTTCATGTCTAGGAGTTTCCAAATTTATTTTTGTTTTAGTTGTAAAATTTCAGGAAATTTTAATAGAATAGGATGAACCAGCTAACAAAAAAAACATAATTCATTTTAACCAAGAAGCTCCTGCACCCTGCAAACTTTCCAAAAGCCTTCCTATCATGATGTGCAACTCAAACATCGTAGATGCAACAGCTTGAGGATGTTATAATGAACATGTGATTGAAATTTGGCTCCTAATCTCTTTTCTTAAAAGATGTAGCGTCTATTAGTTACACTACGAGTTGCCAAATAAATCATTTCCCCAACTTGAACACAGTTTCCATCTCTTTGACCGCGTATTAACGACGATCCATTTCCTCCAAAATGATCCCGTCCTCTTCAAACCCCAAGACCCATTTCTACTAAAATAAAACAAACTCTTCTGAACACCGATCGGGCTCAAAGGGCCTCCTTTCAGAAGCAGAGCACCATACACATCGGAGTTCGTGGTTGCCTTTTCTGGTGCACTGAGCTCAGGGGTAAGGCACCTTGAAGCGATGACGACCTTGGCTATCTGAGGATTCTTCCTGTGATCATATAGGCGAGCGAGGCTGAAGTCTCTGCGTCGACGATTGAGCTCCGCATCCAACAACACATTGCTCGCCTTCACGTCTCTGTGCACAACGCGTTGACGTCTTTATGAAGATCCACCAAATCCACTGCAGGCTGTCGATCGAAAGGCCAAGATTTGGTCGACGACGCCCTGCCAAGTGTGCAGATACATAGGCGTGCAGATCTGGCCATTCCGGGCCTACTTAGTGGCGCAGATAGATTGCCCTAGATTTGGCAAAACAGGGGATTGCCAAGTGGTGCAGATATATTGCTCATCTGGGTAACGAGACAATTGACACCTGGCCAATGAAATGCTGCCAAGTGTAGCTCTAATGGAGGCCCAGATGGGCCAACAAGATGCTGCCAAATGTCGCGTTGTTGTTGGCTTAGACCTGCCAACGAGATGCTGCCAAGTGTCACCCTGTGGTAGGCCCAGATCGAGGCAACGAGATGCTGCCAAGTGTCGCCCTGCGGTAGGCCTAGATCGGGGCAACGAGATGCTGCCAAGTGTCGCCCCGCGGTAGGCCCAAATCGGGGCAACGAGATTCTGCCAAGTGTCGCCCTGCGGTAGGCCCAGATCGGGGCAACGAGATGCTGCCAAGTGTCGCCCTGTGGTAAGCCCACATCGGGGCAAGGAGATCCTGCCAAGTGTCGCCCTGTGGTAACACCAGATTTGGCCAACAAGACGCTGCCAAGTGTCGCCCTGTGGTAGGTTGAGATCTCGCCAACGAGATGCTGCCAAGTGTCTCGCTGTGGTAGGCTCATATCTGGCCAACGAGATGCTGCCAAGTGTCTCTCTGTGGTAGGCTCATATCTTGCCAACGACATGCTGCCAAGTGTCGCCCTGTGGTAGGTTGAGATCTGGCCAACGAGATGCTGCCAAGTGTCGCCCTGTGGTAGGTTGAGATCTGGCCAACGAGATGCTGCCAAGTGTGGCTGTGGTAGGCCCATATTCGGCCAACGAGATGCTGCCAAGTGTCTCGCTGTGGTAGGCCCATATTCGACCAACGAGGTGCTGCCAAGTGTCTCTCTGTGGTAGGCTCATATCTGGCCAATGCTCTGCTCCCAAGTGTCGCTTTGTGGTAGGCCCATATTTGGCCAACGAACTCCGGCCAGGTGTCGCTCTGTGGTAGGCCCAGATGGGGCAAAGAGATGCAGCCAAGTGTCACCCTGTGGTAAGCCCACATCGGGGCAATGAGGCACTGCCAAGTGTCGCCCTGTGGTAGGCCCACATCGGGGCAACAAGACGCTGCCAAGTGTCGCCCTATGGTAGGCCCAGATCGGGGCAACACGATGCTGCCAAGTGTCGCCCTGTGGTAAGACCAGATCTGGAGGAGGTTGTGCTCAGGAGGAGGTTGTCCAGTGCAATGGAGACGAGGTTGTGCTCAGGAGGAGGCAGAAATGTAGACTAAAAGTTGAGATTAAAGAGAGATGTGGGAGGAGACAAGGAATCAAGAGAGTTGTGAGACAAGCCCATGTAGAGTACTAATCACAAAGAGTATAATTCATCAAACATAGATTTAAATAGTGAATTGAGTCACATGTGATCCATGAAATAACAATCATTGGTATTTCTAGTTCTCATGCAAACACTAACGTCTTCTTACTTTAATACCTTCATTATTATTTTAGATACCAATGAAAATTAATAAGATGCTAAATTTAGATCTCATACCAATCTTCATAAGTCACCAAAAAAGCTAATGAATTTGAATTACAATTTCACTTCAACATTTTAATTTTAGCTTCTATTGGTTCATAAATTTCAAATAAATAATATGAAAATTAATCCATATTTGAAAAAAAAAAATTGAAAATTCTCAAATTTATCACCAAAAAATCTAATGTATTTAAGTTACAATTTCACTTCAACATTTTAATATTAAAACTATCCTTGAGTCGGAAAAAAAAAGGTAATGAGTTATAATTTCACTTTAACATTTTAATTATAGCTTCAATAGATTCATAATGTCAAATGAATCTCTGTGGAAATCATATGAAACTTGGTCTAAATTTGAAAAGAATGGGCAAATTTACGATAAATCATGGTGATAAATAATCACAAAAGAGAAAGTAGTAAAATGATCTTAAAAACGGAAAATACATGAATAAGAAAAAAGAAATTGAAAAGCAAAATAGCTCGAAAACAATAATCATTGCAATGTTACCGCAAATGGAACCCACCACACGCCGCCTTTCTTGTAATCAAGGATGACCTTGCAAATCGACCTTATTTGATTTGCAGCAAATAGTGCCATGCTTTAATAAAGATATAGGAAACATTGATTTGTCAAATGATACTTTAATTTATAATTTAAATTCAAATCTATTATACAAAATCTAAATTTATGATATATTCTAAATGAAAATTCAAGTTCAAATCATAATTTCTTAACTCACTTAATCTCATTCAAGTTCAAATCATAATTTCTTAACTCACTTAATCTCCTTCAGTTATTAAATTTAGTTCATATAATTCATCAATTTCAATAGAATTTCCTTATTTAATTAGACATTAATATTTATAATTTTTTAAATATT
>APFE030981816.1:0-15516 GCA_000404065.3 Pinus taeda
GATCTAGGTGTGTATCTAAGGTCGGAGCTCCATGACCAACACCACCCTCCTTCTTCGGAATCTAGACATCAACCCATAGGCTGGCCAAATGTCCTCCCAAGCATCTTGCCATTAGATGCTTCATCTCTCCTATAAACTAAACCAGATATATCTATTTGTCCAAGCATGCTTTCAAAATGTTCAACCTTCTTATTGAGCGATTTACCAGTACGAACATAACCCCAATCAGTGATAAACTTTCAAAAATATATATAGAAGTAAACACAAACCTTTGAGTTCCTTAATCATTATGATGTTGCTTTCATTATCAAGTTATCCATTTGCAATTTGTCAGAAGGTTTCTTCTTCTTCATTTCTTCAGAAGCACCAAATACATCTCCATATCTTCTCAAGTCTTTTGTTATGAACATTCATTTGTAGTACTTTTATTTAATCTTTGGTTTCATTCTTTCTTCAAGGTATTTACTATGCCCTCCCTCTCAATTGGGGAGATGTAAACTTTCTATCCAGACTCCCTCTCAACTTAAGGAGATCAACCACTTCCTTCTTCTATAACATCAAAGAACCTTTCATGGCTTCATTCCTTCTTACGGAATCAAGGCTATCTTGATCATGTTCCTTCATCATGCTTATTATCATCATACGAACATCTTCATCATCTTGAAGATTATGTACCTACAAAACTTTAATAGCAAGTACAACCAAATACAAACATTCAAAAGCATGAAGTTAACTATATCAAAATCAGGTTACTATAATGGAAACATTCAAAGCATTTAGACTTTAGACATGAAATAACTAAACCTAGTTAGGTTCATAATTGATAAGAGACACATATTTTACATACTAAACTTCAATTTCTTGCTAGGTTTTTGTAATAAACCCTAGAATCCATCTCCTTAGATATCAACAATTCAATCAAATAACAATTCTACTATACATCTAAAGTTTCAACAATAAACTCTATGACAGACTTTACTAGAGTTTGTTCTAAACCCTAGATTTTTTTATCATTAAAGCAAATTCATATCAACAATTGAAAACAATATCATTATCTCCTAGAATATTAATCTTTACGAGGATTTTGTTACAAACCATAGATTTTTTATTACCAACATTGGCACCCCTCATAATCCAAAGATGATTAAAACAAGGAAGGGTACCACTGAGGAGGGAAGGAAAAAGTTGATAAATTTACTTCAACAATATAGAGATGTTTTGGCTTTCTCATATGATGAATTACAAGGATATAGGAAAGACGTTATGGAATATACTATCCCTTTAAAGGATGAGAATGCCAAACCCTTCAAGCAAAAACTAAGGCAAATAAATCCCAAGTTAGCCCCCTTGGTGCAAAAGGAGTTGCAAAAGATGCTCCAAAATGGAATCATAGCTCACACTAAGCATTCCACATGGTGTTCAAACTTGGTTATTGTGAGAAAGAAGAATGGGTCAATCACGCTGTGTGTGGATTTTCGAAATCTTAATTTAGCTTGTAAAAAGGATAATTTCCCTTTTCCTAACATGGAAACATTATTACAAAGGGTAACAGGATCTGGAATGATGTCTTTGTTGGATGGATTTTCAAGATATAACCAAGTCATGGTGAAGAAGAGGATAGACACAAAACTACATTCACCACACCATGGGGTACTTTTGAATATTTTAGGATGCCTTTTGGACAAACAAATGTTGGAGAAACTTTTCAAAGGTCTATGGACTATGCCTGTAAGGGTCTAATTGGGAAGTTCATTGAGATTTATCAAGATGACTTAACTGTTTTTTCTAAAGATGGAATTTCTCATGTGGGCCATCTAAGTTAAATTTTTGATAGGTGTAGAGAGTATGGAATATTGTTGAATTATGCTAAATCTGTTTTTGGAGTGACTGAAGCAAAGTTGCTTGGTCACATCATTTCCAAGGATGGGGTCAAGATTGACCCTCAAAGAGTTGAAGGCATTCAAAAGATTCCTTTGCCTCACTATGTTAAGTCCCTTCAATCCTTTTTAGGGAAGATCAACTTCCATAGAAGGTTCGTTCCAAATTACACTAAAATTGCTAAACCCATTCAAACCATTTTAAAGAAAGATGCTAAGTTTGTTTGGGGGGATGAATGAAGAAAAGTTGTTCAGGAAATTAAGGATTGCATTGCTAGAGCACTTGTTTTTGTGAGCCCTGATTATTCAAAGGAGTTTTTTATTTTCTCTTTTGCATTTGAAGATATCATTGTTGGAGTGTTTCTTCAAAAGAACAAGGAAGGGTATGAGAAACCTATTGCTTTTATGAGTAGATCCCTTCAAGGATCTGAGCTAAATTAAAGCACCATGGAGAAGCAAGCTTATGCTTTAGTCAAGTCCTTAAAGCAATTTAGAGTTTATGTGGGATATTTTAGAATAATTGCATTTGCCCCCCACTCTGTTGTAAAAGATATTTTAACTCAAACTGATTGCTTAAGAACCAAGGCTAGGTGGGTCTTGTTGCACACGTTTTGTCTCAGTTCCAAGGAAGCAGTTGTACCATTTTCTTTTTTAAGTTCAGAAACATCAGCCAACAAATTATTATGTCATTGTAAACCCACTGCATATTTGTAATGTAAATGATACTAGCACAACTATTAATTATGTAACAACCTCGGTAAGCCTATGATTTTTGCGACAAATTTCATCCAAGGAGGTTTTTCGTCTCACTGATTATCTGTGTTTCTAAACATGGATTATCAGCAGAGTTTTTCCCTCTAGCCTCACCCCAAAGCTGGGTGGGATTTATCCTCGAAGTCTTAGGTGAGTCCTAGTGTTTTAGTTGAGTTTTTTGTAAAAGTGATTTGAAAATAATTTAAGCTATTTGGCTAAACTATTTTATTACAGACTACTTGGTCTACTAGATGATATTGTGTCGCAGAATTGGGTAAGTTTTATGATGGTCTATAGAGAACAAGTGTTCTCCCTTTGAGGGTTGAATTTGTAAAATCTTATGTAAAAAATATTTTTAGTGCATGGTCTCTCATACTTAGACACCATGGCTAAAATATTTGAGGGTGGAAAAATAATCAATTCCCCCGTGAGTCAATTAATTAATTTTTCTGACAAAAAATAAAATTAAATCCCAAGCCAGAAAATTAATTAATTTAGAGTCAAAATTAAAATTTTAGAGAAATTAATTTCTCTAAGTGGAAAAATTCGTGGGTCTAAAAGAAGTTAGTTTTTAGAGGTCCCATAACAAGGGAACATTGGAAATTTCAAGAAAAATTGGACCCCTGGACCTTGATGGTTAAGTCAAAGTCAAATTTTTGAGGGACTTAGTTCAAATAATTATTTTTGGTAGTAAAGATTGTCTTTCGGATTTCTCACATTATTGAGATTTGTTCAACTTTTCGAACCAACTAATGTGGTTCATCCTCAGGACGAAGGTGGAAAAATCAATTTTCCCAAATGTTCAAATAACAGAGATGCATCCTTACCTGAAATTAGCCGTTATGAACTAGTTGTTATGAACTATCCTAACAACCTTTTCCTAACGGCTAATTCTAGGCAAGGATGCATCTCTACTATTTAAACATTTGGGAAAATTGATTTTTTCACCTTTGTCCTGAGGATGAACCACATTAGTTGGTTCGAAACGTTGACCAAATCTCAATAATGTGATTAATCCGAAAGACAATCTTCACTATCAATATGGATCACAAAAGTCTAAGATCTAAAAAAAAATTGACTAATAAAAAATGGGTTTTATGAGAAATTCAAAAATTCCTCAAAATAATTATTTTCAACGGTGGAGATTATAAGATGAACAAATATTTATCAAAGGTCAAGATTATTTTGACGGGGATCAAGTCAACTAGCCATTATTTTCCACTTGGAGGATTTATCTATAAATTAGAGGCCATTTTGCTTCTCAAGTCATGATGAAAGTTGCGACTCTAGTCTATGTGATTTTGTAATGTTGGTTTTGTTCCACTGATCTACAAGGAACATTTGAAATATAATAATAAAAGACTTTGGGGTTCAGTTCATGGTGTTCATTGTCCGATGATCTGTCGTATGCGTTGGGTATGTGCTTTCCTATATTATGCTTAAAATTTAAATTTTGTTTATTCATTAGATGGTGATAAGAAAATTCTATTGGTAGATTTTGGGTCTATCTTAGGTGATTTGATTCGCCATATGTCTAACAAGCTTTCTTGAAGAGAATATATAGAGTTTGCAAGTTCTTCGGTCCTTGGGCTCCAAGTTCACAGGCTTCGGAGGAGAGTCGACCTTGTTTGGGCTCTGAGAATTTTGTTTGGTTTTCTTACTTCGCTAACGTTGTGGGCAATACCATAACTTTCTAAACAAATCTGATCTATGGTCATAATTCATTATTTAAAAAATTGTTTACTCAAAAATATTTATTTCCAAGCATTGTATATTTGTATATAACTTGGAAAATATTTTTGTAAATAAAATTTTCTAACCCTTGTTTTGCAGTTATTTGGGTTTGGGGTTTTATTTTAAATTTTATGTTTTGGGGGTTTTAGAATACTTGTAAATATTCTTTAGATTTATTTTATTTTGTATAATTTAGATTTCAAAATTGTAAATATTTATTTGATTGAAGTTTTACTTTTGTAATTTAAATTTTTTAAATTAGATTTAACTTTTAATTTGAAATTCAAATTTTACTTGTAAAGTTTTTATCGACATTCAAAATTTGAAAATAGTTTTTCTAATTTGTATATATATATATACTAACCTTTCACCTTGTATTTTCTATTATGCAAATAATTTCACTAACCTTTTGCATTTTAATTTTTTCTTCTATATATTTTCTTGGGGTTTTTTTATATATTGGATTTTTTTGGGAAAATCTATTTTTATTTTTATAGGTGAAATCTCTGAAGGGATCAAAGAAAGGAGTAAACTTATGAAGTTTCCAACCCTTAAAAACCATAGACGTCTAGGGTTTTTGATCCCATGTTTGCAGGTTGCTTGTTTTCAAATTCGGGAAGAAACCAATTTTTTGAATGCCCTAGCCATTACCCAACCTAAAAGGCTAGTGTTTGGGACCTATTTTGCAAGCATTAAGAAATTCGTAAGCCCTAAAAGGGCTAGATCTCATTGCAAACAAGGGTTTCTTCAAGGGATTGGCATTTTATCTCTAATAATTTGTGATTGTAGCAGTCATAAAGATCTGATATTTGGGTTTTGAGCTAAAATTTTGTAATTGCAAGTGTTGAGGAGTTATTTCTTTCACATCTCCAAACTTGGCATAGGCCATTAGGCCTTGGGGTTTGCTTCTATTGTCTTCATTTTGAATTTTAATTGACTGCATAATTTATATCAGATCTAATATATTGATATAATAGTGGCATAATCATCATAATTCAAGCCTAAAGAACCCACACATTAAGATAATAACTCATACAAGGCATCAAAATAAATTACAAGGGTCTGATCTATCAATTTTATTGTTTTATGTTGGTTGTAATATAATTTTCAAGGTCTGATTTGAAAGTTTCAGGTTTGTTATAGTAGTGTATTCAGGGCATAAACACACATAAAATAAGCCTAAATTCATTAACAAGTCACTTAAGGCATTGAACATTAATCTTGTGGTTAAATTGATTGCATATAAGTTATTTTTTGAGAACTATTGGGGAACTTCCAGATCTGATATGTTTGCTACAGCCATTCATGCAGTGATATAAACTAAACAAGAATCATCAAAATTGACTAAAGATGATCTAAAAATCACTCAAATTAATTAGCTAATCATTGGAGCTTATTTGGCATTAAATTTTAGGCACCTTGTTGGTTTATTAAGGACTGAATCACTAAATTTCCGAGTAATCACAGATCTGATATACATTATTTTGAGGTTTGATTTGAGCATAATAAATCTGATCTGTTGTTTTTCCACAATCTTGGGTCTAGGATAGAGTCTTAAAATCTTTGACGCTAACAAACCAAGCATCACAATGATAGTACTTTGCACAGCGGATATAAACAATAGTAAATCTACTAGTGCACAAAATATGGACAACGTTTTACAATTTCCAACCCAACTTCGCTATATCAATCAACATATAATACAATAGTCTAGGGTTCCCATACTACGGATAATGGCTCTCATACATCCACTAGTACAAGAATACAAAACTGGGGCTTGGTGTCGGTCCATCGACAACCAATCTACCCTCAACAAGATACTCAGACCATCTGGCTGATGTAGTCGACTCTCTCAGTTCCTCTTGGTCGTACCCTATACCTTCTCGATCCTTTGGCTCCCGATAGGCAGCTCCTGCCTCTATCAATGCTCCATGTCCATTTGGCCACTGAACTTCAGCTATCAATATGTTAACTAGTTGTGCCTTAGTCCATCAAGGGCACAACACATCGAGACTCTTGTCGAGTTGTTCACAGCTCCACTTGTGAACAACTTTCAATGAACACGGGCTAGGAGGACTACCCATCATCTGCTGTAGATGTCCTTCTCCACACACAAGTATAGGGCTGCACAAACTGCTCTTGGTTGATTATACCCATGAGTTCAACAACTGCCCCTCTAGCAACCACCTAAGTCCATGAAGATGGTCCACACTAGGCTCCACCTTGGGCACTATCACGATGTCCTCCAATACACCATAAATACCCAATCCACTATCCACACTTGGTCCACTCTCACGCTGCCCTCCAACTAACCACGAGTGACCAATCCTTGTTGTAGCATCTGCTTCTAGTTAGGGCATCCAATCACTTAGGAAACCCTTCCTCTTGGCTACTAACAGACTTCCAAACTGTCCTCTCCTAGGACAACATCCACTAGCATCAATTCAACCTTAACCCATCAATATGATACATACCTAGACCTGCGCAGCTTATGCGTCACCCTGGTGTAGTCTGCTACACGCTCAACCCTCACTCGCGTTGCTTGCACGTGCATTCCTGCACTCATGTGTTCCGACACTCACGCATTCCTGCACTCGTGCGTTCCTACACTTGTGTTCCTGCACACTCATTCATGAAGTCATGTGTTCCTGCACTCAAGCTGCCTGCACTCGCACTGCCTTTCTTGATGTGTAGACTATGAAAAATGCTTCTTGGATGTGTCTAAATGCCTCGCACTTGAACTATATTTATAGGCATTAAGTGGCTCCAACGAACTTGTCCTTGGGAACTACTTTAACCTCAAGCCGACCTGCCCAACTAAACAAATTTACCCATCTTAACTTCAAAAATTCATTTCTCTTCAACCATAACTCAAAATCAGATGATTTTCGATGCGTCGAATTCGTCTCGACAAGTATTATCATCCTCACCCATCACATGTTGAAATATCTTCGTGGTTTTGTCCCCAACATCGATGGGTGCAAAACCCCAAGCTTGGGTTCCAAGCCCACAAAAGACTTTTGTGTGCCAATTCCTCCACAACCCTCAAGCCTAAGGTTTGGAGTACCTCCCAAGCTACAAATCTCAACACACTCTCTTAGAGAGGGAGGTACTTCCAACACTAAGAAGTCTCTATCAATACCAGCAACACTAACCCATCTGGCATCCACCACTGCAGCATACTCTATAGAATGAACCCTGCAATCTTAGTAGTGCCTTTGCCTCATTACATTTGAACCTGAAGATCCCAAACCTCCATAGGGATGCTCCCTCTGAGGCGAGACTCCCTCTGAGGCTAGGCTCAGTTCTGCAATCACTTATCCTCCTGGATCAAATACCACTGGTGCAAATCCCTCCAATCTCAGATATGCAACATCGAAATCCGATGAAGACTCTAGCCTTCCAATTTGAAGTCCATCACATGAAGCCATCTTCATCAACCTGATCTCGTCCAAGCCAAAGAAACCCTTGAGCTATCCCAACCATCCATGACATATCAACGAAATTCCATGATCAACAATCTGCCCTACAACAATCACCAAGCTCACCACCAATCCATCAGAACTCCCAGCCAATCTCGCTGCTAAGCCAGTCAAGACCACATCTCCATGTCTTCAATTGAACCTCTGCTCCATGGTCTAGACACCCACAACTCCCTCTAAGTTGCTTCGTTGTGCACACTCTGATTCACTGTCCCTCAAAGTAGCTCAGATGTGCTCTGATACCACGTTGTTTTTCCACAATCTTGTGTCTAGGATAGAGTCTTAAAATCTTTGATGCTACCAAACCAAGAATCACAACAATACTACTTTGCATAGTGGAATATAAACAACAGTAAATCTACTAGTGCATAAAATACAAACAACATTTTACAATTTTCAACCCAACTTTGTTATATTAATCAACATATAATACAATAATCTAGGGCTCCCATACTCGGGATAAGGCCCTCATACATCCACGAGTACAAGAATACAAAACTAGGGCTTGGTGTCGGTCCATCGAAACTAATCTACCCTCAACAAGATACTCTAGCCATCTGGCTGATGTAGTTGACTCTCTTAGCTCCTCTCGGTCGTACCCTACACTTGCCTGGTCCTTCGGCTCCTGATCTGAAACTCTTGTCTCTATTAATGCTCCATGTCCATCTGGCCACTAAACTTCGGCTACCAATCTGCTCACTAGTTGTGCCTTAGTCCATCAAGGGCACAACACATCGAGACTCCTGTCGAGTTCTTCACAACTCCACTTGTGAACAACTCTCAACTGCCCATTGTTGTTCCTCAGCTACTCAAGGACTTCAACCCACTATAGTCTTCTTGCGCTGCTCCAATGAAGACTAACATAGGGCACGGAAGGTTGCCACCTATCACTGCAAGATGTCCATCTCCCACAATGGACGTAGGCTAGGAGGATTGCCCATCATTTGTTGTAGATGTTCTTCTCCACACACAAGTATAGGGCTGCACAAACTGCTCCTAGTTGATCAGACCTGTGAGCTCAACAACTACCACTCTAGCAACCACTTAAGCCCATGAAGATGGTTGACACCAGGCTCCAACTTGGGCACTATCACACTGTCCTCCAACAAACCATAAATGTCCAATCCACTATCCACACTTGGTCCACTCTTATGCTGCCCTCCAACAGACCATGAGAGACCAATCCTTGTTGTAGCATCTTCTCCAGGTTTGGGCATCTAACCACCTAGGAAACTGTTCATCTTAGCTGCTAATAGACTTCCAAACTATCCTCTCCTAGGACACCATCCACTAGCATCAATTCAACCTTAACAAATCAATGCAATACATACCTAGCCCAATGCAGCTTTTGCATCACCCTGGTGCAGTCTGCTACACGCTCAACCCTCACTCGTATTGCCTACACTCGCGCATTCCTACACTCGCATATTCTTGCACTCGCGCTACCCGCACTTGAGCTGCTTGCACTCATGTTGCCTTTCTTAATGTGTAGACTATGAAAGATGCTTCTTGGATGTGTCTAAATGCTTCACACTTGACCTATATTTATAGGCATCAAGTGGCTCCAACGAATTTGTCTTTGGGCACTACTTTAACCTCAAGCCAACCTACTCAACTAAACAAATTTACCCATCTTAACTTCAAAAATTCATTTCTCTTCAACCACAACTCAGAATTGGATGATTTTCGATGCGTCGAAATCATCTCGATGAGTACTATCATCCTCACCCATCACATATCGAAATCTCTCCTTAGTTTTGTCCCCAATATCGATGGGTGAAAAACCCCAAGCTTGGGTTCCAAGCCAACAAAAGACTTTTGTGTGCCAACTCCTCCACAACCCTCAAGCCTAGGGTTTGGAGTACCTTCCAAGCTACAAATCTCAACATTCTATAATGTCTATGCAGTTCTATAATCAAGTGAATATCATTGGAAGTTAAATGCATTGATTTTCTAGCTTATCTTTGGCATCGTGCATCACTTCTTGACTGCTGTAATAAAATTGAAGACTTCAGAATACAATGTTACAGCGATAATAAATTACATATAAGTCTCTAAAATCAGGAAAGGAAATTTTACAATTCATAATCATTCATGGTTGAAGTGATTTGTGCTAAATTTTAGTCATTGGCATCTTGTATTGGAAATCATTGACTAATTAGATAAGTGCTCTAAGTTTCCTAAATTGTTATCATTGTTATCACTTGTTGGTCAATATCTTTGTGGAATTATTGTAAGAAGATCTCTTGTTGGTTGTTGGCACTTGTATCATTGAGCACTTGGTCTTGTTTAAGATTGTCTTTCAATATATTGTTAAGTACTCTTGTTATAAGATAATCAACATCAAGTACTTGAATCACATAAACAATCTTAACTCAAGACTCATTCATAATCCTTGCATATCATTCTAGGAATATTCTTGCATCTAATAATTTACCTCCAAGTATAAGTTTGGTTGATAGACATTTCGGACAACCTTTCTCACCTAGATTGAGGAGCCTAGCACCTCTTTAGTGGTTAACACGATGACTTTGCAGTTGTCAGAGCCATAGTCTTTGTAGCACCGGAGGCATCGGGTGGATAGAACACAGGGGAGGTACCGTTAATCAAGCCTCTACTTGCTTCTCGTTGGCTTCTATCCCACAACCTACTCTAAAGACTAGTTCCAAAATAGTCAAGAAGAAAGAACAATCTAGAACAAGCATATAATTAAAAGTAACCAAGATTCTTGCATTTCATATAAGTCTTAGGATTTGCATAGCATATAGGTCAATTAAGCATTCAAGCAACGGTTGTTCATCCAATCATTTGGTCCTTAATTGACAAATCATTATCAAAACTCAAAAGGAAGAAATGACAAATCATTATCTTAGGTTGAATGCTTCTATTGTCATAAGAAAGGTCATTTTGCTCGTCACTGTCCCGAGAAGAACAAAAGGCATCACTACAAAATTAGAAGCAACTATAATGACAAAAGAAGAAAAGACTATCAAAGGAAGAACTATGATAGAAGATTCGAAAGAAGAAGAAGAGGCTCCTCAAGTGACCGTGAAGAACATCGTCCTTCTCAAAAGAAGTCAAAGGCTTCCAGGTATGAAAGTATTGTTGTAAATAAATCTAAATACATTCTTATTTTTGCTCTTACTAGTTCTTCTCCACCAAATTCGTGGGATAGTTAGTTGGTTAATAGTGGGGCCACATTATTTCTATGGTTACAAGGAAGTCCTCTCTAATCTGGTAGAGAGGGAGACTAAGCTAAAGGTCATTCTTGGAGACAACTCCACTCATCTCATGAAAGGCTTTGAGTCCCTCAAATTTCAGTTGAATTCTGGAGAATCAGTTCTGTTGCATGATGTTATGTATGTACTAGGTTTAATGAAGAATCTGATATCTATATCCGCATTGGAAGATAAAGGTATGAGGGTTGCCTTCATCAAAGGTAAAGTCTTGACTTGGCCTACTGATTCACCTATGAAAGATGCATTCACATTAGGATTGAGATTTTGTAACAACCCATTTAAACTAATTAACCAATGTAAAGTTTGGACTTATATTAAAAATAGATATAATAAACTTCTATATATAAAATATGAGTTAAACTTTAAAAATGAATATAATTAAATTTTATAATAAATATAAAGTTAAAACTTTATAATATATAAAGTTTAATTTCATAAAAAAATTAAATATATAATAAATAATTAAACATAAAATAAACTTTATAATAAACATAAAAAGAATTTAGTTTTTAAAACCTAAAATTTCATTTAAGGTAATAAAGTGATAAAACCTTAAACCCTCATACGGAGCGCATGAACAAAAGCTATCAGAAGGATAAATATCTCAAGAGGAGATTTTGCATGCAAGGAGGTGTCAGGAGGAGAAAGAGCGGTGGCCGTAGGCTGGAAGGCGGCCACCGCCAAGCCTGCTATTATAAAACCAGTGAACTGAGTCGATCAACGGGGGGGTGAAAGGCAGGAGAAAGGCAGGAGAGCAGAGGACAAAGGTCAGTAAGAAAACCAGGAATCAAGAGCTTCAATTGACCTGAGGTTTTGGGCACGGGGGCAGTAAGCTTCAGTGAGAAGCTTGCTGGATTGGCTGGGAGGAATTGGTTTTCCGGTAATCGAATCAGCTAAAATAGAGAAGGCAGCAGGAGCAGATCAGCCGTACAACAGTTCAGGTAAGCCTTGAAATCCCCTTTTCAACTCTGCATATTGTTGCTTATATCAGTTATTCGGTCTTTACACATGGTATCAGAGGTTTTTGTTCAAACCCTCCGACTGTATAGGCCTACGCTCACTTATATTTTTCTGTGTGGCTGAGTCTGTGTTGTTACTGCTATTGTTGATACCCCTGCCAATCTCGCCAGCTGACCAGCTCTTCTCCCTGTATCACTGACAAAAAAAGAGATCCTCAACGAAATGGAAACGAGTTTTGCTCCCCATATTGCTGACAAATGTTTCATTTTCGCGCGATATAGAGAGCTAGCCCATCCTTTGTCACTGGAAAATACACAGCTTTATGCGACATGGAAAGCGAAACCCGCTGTAAAATTTGCATTTCTGTGCAATGTGAGAAAACAAGTTCTTTATCCCCGGAAAATATACTTTCTTGTGCGATAAAGCCTCACCTTTACCCCTAGAAATTATCTGTCGATGAGCGAGATATGTCCGTCTGACTTTCTCAACGCCGAATCAAGGGAATTCTTATCAACAAGAATCGTTGATCCTCAACGATATATTGTGGCTAACAGAAAATGCTTCCTCTAAATAAACTGGCTAATCACGTGGCCTCCGACCTTTGGCCTATTAAAACACCCTCCTGTAACAAATAAATTTGGGTCAAAATACGCGAATATTCAAATCACAAAACTAAAAGTCCATGGATCGAATTCAGCGCCGTTCAAATCTGCGGTAAATCCATGAGCCGACGCCAAATCCTCATTTAAAGATACGCAACGCAAGGCAAGGAGGCTACGATGTTTCTGATGGAATTGATCATAATTCGATCTTATCTTATTAAGGCAGCCAGATTCAACCACTAATATTTAATTCGCGCAACATTGTTCGGAGCATATTACATCTCACACTTATGGCGTCTATCTGGTTCGTGCTGACATTGCTGGCAGTCATATCTTCGAATCCAGTCCCCGTCATATCCACGAGGCATTGCCGGCAAAAGAAAACGCGGTCAATTTAAAATTCGAATATTCAAGAAACTGAATCAACCGAACAGCGGCAAATTCCATCGGCCCTTCTCATAAAACACCGAGAAGGCCACGCAAAAGGTCGTTGTACTTACGATGGAGTCTGATGCGTACTCTCCCAATATTCCGGACGAGCCAATTGAGCAGCCTCGCCCAGAGGTCACGAGTTTATATTCGAATATCTCTGAGCAACAATCAGACGGTAAGGTTGATGATTGTCGACCCACTCTGTTGGTGACAAACGACGATGGAATTGATGCTCCCGGCATAAGAGCTCTTATTGAAGTTCTCTTGGAGACTGGCCGCTATAATGTCAGTGTTTGCGCCCCTGATTCGGAAAAGTCAGCTGTTGGTCATTTTGTTACTGCAGTGATTTCAACCAACTGTAATCAGATGTTCCTGACTTTGTATTATAAATTATCAACTTCATGACATGCAAAATATGTCATATAAAAAAATTAATGCACAGTACGAAACTTTCATGTAAATATAGCCCAAGTGTAGTAACGAATCAGACATTAACTTTCCACAATCCAATGTAGTTATCTTTATTTATGTTTCAGGCACAAAGAGGATCACTCTTCTAAAATTCATCATAGTAAATAAACTGTCAGCACATCTGCAGCAAATACTGACCTGGTGAAATTTAAAGAAAAAAAAATAGCTATATTTTTCAACTATTCAAGAAAAGATGTGAGAGTTTCTCTGTGAAGCTACTTCTTCAGAAAACTATTTCTAATTATTCCAGGGAAGGTTGGGGAATTTTTCCATGACATTATTTCCTCAAAAAAAAAAAAAAAAAAAAAAAAAAAAAAAGGTACTCTTTTTAGCTATTATTTTCTTTGAACTGTAAGCTTTATTACTAACCGCCATGCAAATTATTCTCTGAATAATTGGGATTGCTTTATAAGGTCAGTGATATATAAACTGCCAAGCAAGATCTGTGATAGTAATTTTCTTTATTTGGTTTTGGGCATCTACTGCAGATCATAAGAGATCCTCTCCGTTAACTTTTATTAAATACTTGTTTGAATATCACTCAATGAATATGAATTTTTGAGAACTACTTTATTAATGTCTATAGATGCACGTGGTAATATCATTGTTCGTCAAGTTGAGATCAAAGGAGCAACAACCTTTGAATTATCTGAAAACCATGTCTCCACAAAGCTGATCAAGAAATTTTCAAACTGCATGTTAATCACAAAGCAGTTTGAATCTCCTAAGCTTGCCTTTTGTGTTGTGCCTTTGCAGCATTTAGACGTCAAGGAACTCCAACCGACTGTGTTTCTTTAGGTCTCTCTGGAGCATTGTTTTCATGGTCAAAGCCTACACTGGTTATCAGTGGAATCAACAAGGGCTCCAATTGTGGATATCATATTATTTACTCGGGGACGGTTGTTGGGGCCAAAGAGGCTTTCATTTGTGGGGTGCCTTCTATAGCCCTTTCATATAATTGGATAAGAGGCGAGAGTCATAATACAGACTTCAGAATAGTTGTTCAAGCTTGCTTGCCACTGATTGATGTTGTGGTGTCCCATATCATGAAAGGAAGTTATCCTCAAGGATTCTTCCTCAATGTTGATGTCCCTGTAAATCCTGGTCAACACAAGGTTTCTTGGAGAATTTTGTGCTGTCATGGGAATAGCCTTATGTTGCTGCAGGTGTGTCTTCAATAACTTGAATATATGTCACCTTACAGTCAACTGCCAATTTCTGGTTTCTAGACTTAGGATCATGAAACTTACAACTAAAAGTTTTTTGCCCAAATATGATAAAAGCTGAACTTTTGATAGCACAAATTCCTATAAATCCTATTACAGTCGAATTGCATTTTGCATCAGCCATCAAAGCATTATGTGCAAATTACAAAGACCACTTTCCAAAGCATCCTTTCGAGAGCAAATTGTACTAATTATATCCCTTTTGACGAAGCCATTTTTAAACAGAATTGGTTCCGGAATTCATAAATCACATTTCATCCTAAATTATTCCTCCGTTTAAACTCAATCTACTTTTATGAGATACTGATGAAACTGTATCTCTTCTAGATGTTAATCATGGCATGTCTATGGTAAATTTTCGGCTAAAAGTCAAACTAATAGGGAACCAAAAAAACCCTTCTTTTACAGACTTAATCCATATCCAAGTAATTTATATTCAAAATATAAATATGTATGACTTCCCTTAAATGTAATAACTAGGTTGAGGTATGGTGGGTATGTTACCGACGTACTTTGTAACGAAATATTTAACATTTATTTTGTATGAGTATTATTAGGTAAATAAACTTTAGATGTCTTACCTTAGGAGCTAATAACCATACAGTTCTGCATTATTCATATTAGGATAGAATACCCTGCATTAGGACAAGGAGGTTGCGAGACCACCCTCCTTGACCTCGGTACCAGTAAGATTCACCTAGCGGGTAAAAATAGCAAAACTATACCCGTTTATGAATGTG
>APFE030981826.1:2871-34835 GCA_000404065.3 Pinus taeda
TGTTATATACCTAGGGGGGGTAATATGGGGGTACCGAGGGAGGTACCCAAGGTAATAATGTAATAATGGGATGGGCCATAGTAATAAATAAGGTGGTTAACCCATGTCATGTAAAGGACCACAAGTAGTTAATAATAATGTAAGGGGCCCATGGTATTAGTTGATGGTATGAGGAAACCATGGTAATGATGCATGGTATTGTATGTATGAGGCTATATAGAGGCTAGAGACTCCACATGGAGAGATATGAAGAGAAGTATTCTTGTATGAACAGGCATATGGCGCTTGTGGAGTATTCTCCTTCCTTAAGGAGTGAATGTATGGTGTTGCCCTACCATAAGGGTTTGATCAATAAAGAATCATTTCTATCTTATTTCTTGGGTTTACTTATATTTTCATATATTCTTGTGTCCGACCTACAACAAGTGGTATCAGAGCTACAACATCATAGGAGATTTAGATGTAGTGACGATTACCTTGAAGTTGGACGTGAAGCCGATTAAGAAAAGACCATAGTGCCTTAATCCCTAGTATAAGGAAAATGTCCACTTAGAGTTGGATAAGATGCTTGAGGCAGGCATTATTGAACTAGTAAAGGAGTTTCATTGGGTGAGCCCAATGGTAGTCCATGAGAAGAAGCATAAGGGAGAAATACGAATTTGCGTAGATCTCAGGAAGCTTAATGATCCCTGCATTCATGATCCTTTTTCGACACCATTTATAGATGAAGTACTGGATAATGTTGAAGGACAGAAGTATATTCATTCACTAATGGGTTCTCTAGATACCATCAGATTAAGATTGCACCAGAAGACAGGAGAAAGATGACCTTCACGATAGAGTGGGTATGTTTCTAATATACAGTGATGCCATTTGCACTTAAGAATGTGTCAACAATTTTCTCATCCATAGTCATCAAAGTGTTCAAAGAGTTCATTCACAAATTTTTGGAGGTATATTTTGATGACTGGATAGTGTTTGGACTAGTAAAGAACCATGTAGCTAGTTTGCGCTTGATGTTGGATACATGCCAAAGGTACGAGATCACACTAAACCTGAAGAAATGCTTGTTCTGTGTCCCTTTCAAAATATTTTTGGGTCATGTGGTGTGCAAGAAAGGATTAATGGTGGACCCTTCTAAGATCATGGTCATAGTTAATTTAGATGTGCCAAGAAATTTTAAATAGCTACAGACAAGAGTCAACCATATATGATATTATCGGAAGTTCATTAAAAGTTATGTTGAGATTACTGCGCCTATGGAGAAACTACTGAAAAAGGACACTACATTCAAGCGGATATCCCTATTAAGAAGTCCCAATTAGACCTCAGACCATTTTGGTGTAAGAGTCCCAGCAGTGAGTCTTAAGGTAATGCCTTAACCATGATGTCACAAAGAGGCAAGTAAGATAACTCTGTCTATAGCAAGGGTGTGACTAATACAGTGAGTCAAGGAAGGTGTATGAGAGATTCTAACACTTTGAAGGGAGATGAAGGTGAAGGTGAGTTCCAGGTTGAAAGGGAAAGTCCCAACTTGGCTAGCAACACAAAACACAAAGCGACATGCACAACGTTAGGTAGAGCAGTCCACTTGGGTGTGGCAGTCACATCATACAAGGTAAGATAACACGTACATCACTGACAGATCAGTCCGAGACGAGTGTGACAATTGTTACAGGAAAGTTCATGTGAAAGGTTTATCTGATGTTCCGCAGAGCAGTCAACATGGATGGTGACAACATTAACAACATATACAACACATTAACTACAAGATTCATATAATTTCATACAAACCAATTCATACACAAATACGTAAATTAAACAACATATATCTTTAAGGCAGTCGAAATAGTCCAATTACAATAACAACATATGCACGAAAATGCGCAAGCTCTTATTATATAAAGAAGTTTAAATCACAATCATACAATACATCCATGTAAGCCTGCTAGCCCCAATAGTGAAACGTTATAGCCACATCTGCCTTCTCCTCCAAAGAGATGAACTAGCTCTGTGTAGTGGAGAAGCCAAGGCACGATACAATATTGTCAGAGCTTTATGCAAGATAGTCTTATCAGAATCCTAGTTGACCAAAAGCCTATACAATGAGTTATGAGGGACTATTTATAGCAAAGGTTGGGGTGAACCTTGACATTCCCCTTTGGGACCATTCAACTATCCCCATGACTCTTCACCTACTCTATGACTATTACATCCACTCTTGACACTTGAATTACACTTGACGTGACTCAACATTACAATTCACATGTACACATGTCAAAAATGGCTTCAACAAGCCAAAGTAGACATCATCCTGACTCAGACAACCATAGAAGTTGAAATGCTCGACATCCTCATGCTGATCAATAGTAACATATTGATGCCAAGATTGGTAGTCTTTGATAGTGCCTATTTGTTACACTGTGACATCCATATCTTGATTGAGCCTTGCCTCCATAGCATCGAGGTACACTACTTGAGCTCCTCTATCTAACTCGTCTAAAATAATGTGCATCATTGTCTTGAATTTGGCTGGACCAACAACATAATTGCGCATGATGTCTACACTAATAGGAAAGTCAGGGTTGGTGGCGATGCACATCAACTTGTCGAAGTACGAGTCAAGCTCCTGTTGGACCTACTTCTTGGTCTTCACTTGGGTGAGAGTCCCAAGTGATGGGATTGGATGTGTGTGAACCACAACCTGCATGCTCTAGAATACTCATGCATGGGAAATATGTATGCCAGTGATGAGTTGTGGTAGGTCCTCATAGTTTTGGATTTGACTCCAGATACGTGCTTGCATCTCGACCGCATTGGCCATCGTCATCTTTGGCAAGTGAAGTGGGGCTCCCTTGTACTTCATCGTCCATGCTTGCATGTTATCAACAATAGCATGTATATTCTTCAAGATGCATGCTATTTTTACACAACGATGCTGCCATCCATGGATATGAATGACTACTTGGTGCACAGTACCAAACATGGAGTAAAATGCTCGCATAACTATGTCCAGGGACATTACTTCATCTAGTATTGACTTATTTAGTTCAGCTCAAGAGGACATTGTCACCAAGTCTCCTTCTTGCTTAGCCACCTATAGTTCCTTCTCCATATGCTCATTCTCCACTATTAGGAAATGAAAAGTTCAACTAGTGGCTTCGAGATACACTCTAGTTGCATCGGCCAAAGCAGCTGGATGCTTGTTCACATCAGTCACAATCACTTACTCTTCAAATTTTGTAGGGGATGTTTGGTCATCCAAAGTCAGTACTCTATGAGATTGCACAACTCTGTGGTGAGATTCATCAAAGGAGATATTGTACACCTCTACTTCTAGTTGAACAGTAAGGATCTTAGTGCCTCCTTGTGATTCAAGACTTGCTCATCATCTAGATGCTTTGAAGTGGGTCAGTCAACCTCTCTGTGGTGAGGCATGAGGTAAGCATCCTATTCCAACTCCCATTTTTCCATGTCTGCATCCAGCTATTCAAGAGCTTGTTCTATCTCATGAGCAAAGTCTTGCCCCTGTGAGGGTTCACCCTGTTTCCCTGATGCCAGCTATTCAGAAGAATCAAATGCCTATATGGTTGCTTCTTCATCTATCTGCACATGATTCACCCCCTGTTGTGTCTGTTCTTTTTGTGCTTCCTTCTCTTGTTGGTGCAACTCTTGTTCTCTTTGGAGTTGCTCCCTCAGCTCATGCAACTCCTTCTCTACTTCTTTTATTCTCTTCTTATCCCTCTGCCTTCGCATGATGCGCTTGTCGCGTTGTTTCCTCTTTGGCTGAATAGCCATAGCTACTTGTTCTGCAAGTGGATCTGCTCAAAACTTGCAGCTTTTCTCCTCCTCCATGTGGTTGACAATCCTCCTCTTCCCTTTGTTGCGCACATGTATGCTTTTCTCTACTGCATCTGTTGTTGTTGCTACTGATCCTACTGTTGGTGCTCTCCATGATGTTCCTTCATGCTGTTGTGCTAATCACTTTATGGTGAAGTTGGCTTATTCATTGGCTCTAGAGGAATTGTAGCATTACCTCCATGAGTCTTCCTCGATCCAATGACATTCCCCATGGATCTAGTTGAACTGAACTCTTGCATAGTGATCCTTCACAATGAAATGTGAGTCATATGGGTTGAAGCTTCAGAGGTCAAATGGGTACTTCTTCATTTGTTATGATTCGACATCCACTTTCTTGATGCTTTGGATCTCATATAACCTAATCCGCAATGGAAGAGTGAGCCAAGGTGCCTTATTCTTCCACTTCAGTCTAGCTGTCAATCTTGCTGAGATGTGGTGCGCTACTTCTTGCATGACAAGCACATCCAAGGTGAAATTTGGCAGAACATGTGGAGTCTTCTCCACATTAAACACTTGAATGAATGCGCCAGACGTGAGGAATACCAATCTACAATGCCTAACGATGCCTTCATCACTTCCTCTGACATGTAGGGTGGATCATGTTCAAATATCAACCTGTACACTGGGATGACAAAATGGTTAGACAATCGAATGATCACTCCTCTGAAGTAGAATTCGGACAATAACTTGAAATACGTGTTCACAATAGTCTCCACCTATGACCATGCCCACTCTAAGCCTGAGAACTCATGTCGGTCACAAACTACATCGAGAATGTTGGAGGACATGTAAATATCTCCATGCATACCTTCGAGTGACTGTCAAGCCTAAGTGACTTGTCCCTTCAGTTGATGAGCTAGTATGCTAGACCAATTGCATGGTCTTCCTTCTCTAGCTAGTTGGTCCAGCGTGATCACCCAAATTTGAGGGAAGGCCTCAGTGCTTACTTAGGCACTCAATCAACATGCGAATATGGCCAAGTATTGGTATGCCTTCCTCAATATATTTGTCTTATAGATTTGGTTGGGTGTCATCCTGAAATGAGATGTCCCCTTTACCTGATCCTTGAGAATGTCTCTGGAGTGAGCTCTGTTGTTGAGCAAGCTGAATGGAGCATTCATGATAGTTATCATCTCAGTCATCTGATACATATCATTGTAATCTATTTCTGACAAGGTTGTAAACCTCGTCCCACTGACACTTCTCAAGGTCATCGTCTCAAGGTCAGTGTGAGAAACGATCCAATAAATCATGTCTGCGGATGGGAACATTGGGTATCTACATGAAATCTGATACAAGTCGGACTTATGAATATTGACGTACACCTGACAGTATTTGAGGTATTCCCTAAACGTGCATGCGAATGTTTCATTCACCTGTTGCCACTTCAGTTGATGTCATTGTCTAGATAAAACTTCATATCTTCATAGATCGACAAACTAGAAGACACCTGCTCAACTGCTACTCTAGCTGTAATACCATCAATATCTTGAGATCCTATTCTCTTAGAATCCTTTGAGACAGATGAAAACCTGAAAGATCTAGAAACAATTAGCATACATGGCAATAAATATTTCAGTGAAAACAATGAAAATCACGGAAGGACACAACACATACCTGAGGAACTAATGAGAAAGATTACACAAATTTTACATAGAGGCTAAGTGACTGGCTGCCAGAATTGCACGAAAGGAAGTCTAGGCTATCTCGGAGGTAAGAGTGGATACTAGATCAGTGAAATGTGTAATCCATTCAGGTAACTGGCTGCTGGGGTTGTGCAATGTGCAATTCCATCTTAGAAGGACTGTTGGCCGAGGGATAGATTTTCCCAACTTCTTGGGCCAAGCAACCACTATCCTTCATAAATGTGAAAAGCAGTCCTAAAGGGTAGTGTTGGATAAGAATGAACATTTCTAGGGAGGAAGGTGAGCCTTCCTTCCCCAGATTCTGTAATGCAGCCTTGGACAAGGCAGATCCCAGGCCAAGGTTGGTCGAACTCGGCGACGGGAAACTGAAAGCAAGTAAGACAGTAAAATTCATAGCAACACTAAGTGAAACGAAGAAGTGATTGAGAGTGCATGAAAAATTTGAATGAAATCTTAAGCAGACATATCAACATGGATGTGGTTCAGACAATTTGTCGGTTGGTTGAACATCTGTGAAAAACAATGTCATGCATGCGAAAATAGTGAGATATGAAAGAAAACTGAAACATAGCTAGGACAAGCTAGAATACATGTAAATGACAATAGGTGTTCAAACAAATCAAGAAAATAGCACTCACACAATTGAATACACAAAAAACAACAAAAATTTTGAAAAAGACAAGTTGCCACTTACCCCTGAATAGCTTAGTCAGATGTGTCAAAGAGTCCTGGATGTGTTGTGGGATGTCAAAGCTCCAAGATCAATGTGAATGAATTAGCTCTGATGCGTCGAATAAATAAGTTTGGTCTCATGACGCGAATGCCACAAATCTAGAAAAAAGAAATAGTTGGAGGGAAACTTTGTGTATTTGCATGGAAATAGTGATTATCATTTATGCTATCAAGGAAAACCTGGTTTGGACAGGCTGCTGGATATTCATGGCTTTTTTGATGTAGACTAGGCTGGAGATATGGATCATAGAAGATCTACAAGTGGGTATGTGTTTAACCTATTTGGAGGTGCAGTCAGTTGGATGAGTATGAAACCATCTGTAGTGGCATTATCAACTACAGAGGCAGAATACATGGCAACCACTCAAGCAAGCAAGGAAGTAATCTGGTTGCAGATATTGTGTTCAAGTATGGGGTTAGTACAGGGAGCTATAAGAATAGACTGTGATAGCCAAAGTGCAATTTTCTTCAAAAAGAACCCTACTTACCATTCAAAGACAAAGCACATTTATGTTCAGTATCACTTTGTGAGGGATATGATAGAAGACAAAAATGTGTGGCTGGTAAAGGTGGACACATTGAGGAATACTAAAGACGCATTGAAAAAATCTGTGAGAGCTGAGAAGTGCTCTTGGTGTAGAGAAACAATGGGAATTGTAGTGCTAGATAAATGGCTAAGCTCTCCTGTGGCCCCCCTATGGGATGAAAACAACAAGTGGGACAATGCTAGGTTGTGTTATATTGTTTCCACTACTAGCTCCCCTAGTTAACTGGGGGTTAGAGGGGGGACAAAGTGCCCCCTTCGTTGCATCGATTGCGTAGTGGGGGCGGCAGTATGGGTTTGAGGGGGGCAGTTAGCTACCCTCTATGGGGTCTGGGGCAGCACCCCAGGTAAATTCTTTTCGAACCCTATATTAGGTGGGTAGACCTACCTATGGTTTTGTGCATGGTTTTCACACATGGTTTTAGGCGTGATGGTTTTTAGTGCATGGTATTGGATTCTTCGGCATGTATATATATGTATTATAAGATTGAAAGGAACATAATGAAAAATCAAGCTCGTAGTCTCGTTTTTGGGATCCAGGGGAAAATCTTTGTGTATATATGTTTAATGTGTTATGATCTCGCATCGTTTAGTTTTTGTTCTTCAAATTTGTATGCAAGTAATTTTTGTATCGGGCTAAAACCTACATTTCATATTAGAGGCCCTAAAGTCTGGACACATTCGCCATCCACTGTACTTCCTTCGAACCATGAGCACTGGAGATGGATAAGAATTGGTTTTCGCATTAATAACACCAACATTGAGGAATTCCTCAATGATTTTATCAATTTCATTTTTTTGGGAAAAAGGACGTCGATAGGGGTGGACATTTGGCGTTTGGGTACCTAGAAGCAAAGGGATGTTATGATCATGTTCACCCCTAGAGGGTGTGAGCTCCTTAGTTTTTTCGAAGACCCACAAGTGCTGATATAATACCTATTTCATATCGGGTTGAATGGGAGGAGGAGTGGATATAAGGGGATGAATGGAATTAAATTGTGCTACTATCCCATGATTGCCTTTTTCTAAAAATTTCTCCATTCGATGTGAGATGATGATAGTAGGAGCACCTGCCCTGATTTCTCGCAGTGTATGTTTGGTCGTTTTGCTTAAAGATCATATAGAACTCCTAGAAGCCCATTGTGATAGGGAAACTAAGAGAACCTGCCTTGACTGGAGGTCCAGCTTAGTAAAATATTAGGAACCATGCAGTCCATTAAGCATATCATCGACTACTAGGATAGGAAATTTGTACTTGATGGTGAGCTTCTCAAGGGCCCTAAAGTCTAGACACATTTGCCATTTAATGTCTTTCTTCAGAACCATGAGCACTAGAGATGGATAAGAGTTGGTGTTGGGATTAATAACACCAACATTGAGGAATTCCTTAATGCTTTTTTCAATTTCATTCTTTTGGGAAAAAGTATGTCGATAGGGGTAGAGATTTTCTGTTTGGGTACCTAGAAGAAAAGAGATTTTATGATCATGTTCACCCCTAGATGGTGGCAGATCCTTAGGTTTGTCTAACACCCACAGGTGCTGATATAATACCTATTTCAAATCGAGATGAATGGGAGGAGGAGTGGATATAAGGGAATGAATGGAATTAAATTGTGCTACTATTCCATGATGTATTCTTTTTAAAACTTCTCCATTTGATGTGAGATGATGATAGTAAGAGTACATGCCTTGAGTTATCCTAGTGTATGAGTGTGGTCATTTTGCTTAAAGATCATATAGAAGTCCTAGAATTCCATTGTGATAGGGAAACATTTGTGCCACCATTCAACACCAAGGACAATGTTGCAACCACCCATTTCAATGGAAAACATCTCAGTTTTGAGGTGATAATCACACATTTGAAGCTTAATATTCTCACAGTATCCTTCACATTTCATGGTCCCCCATCACTGATAAGGACTTGGAAATTAGGTACCACCCTCACAAAATAATGAAACTCTTATGCTACGCTCTTATGGAAAATGTTATTTGTGTTTCCACTATAAATAAGCACGACTATTTGCTGATGTTTAATAAAACCTCAGATTTTGAGAGTTTGGGGAGAAAAGATGTTAGCCATGGCATGGAGTGAGATGATTGTCTCATCTCGTGTAGCTAGATTATTAGTGTCAAAGTCAGTTAGGGGGTCATCCTCTTCCTCCTCAGTCACTTTAGTGTATGGAGCTTCATTAATGGAACTGTTTTCAGTAACATCAATTTAAAAGAATTTTGGTTCGTCGCATTTATGTCTCGCAGAGTATTTTTCATCAAAATAATGGCAGATTCCTTGTTTCCGTCTTTCAAACATTTCTGTCGGAGACACTTTTTGAACCTTAAATGTTTGGGTGCATCCCATAGCTGAGGTGGGATGTGCCCATGTGATGAAATTTGTACGATTGGATTGGGCATTTAAATCCACTTCTACCTCTAAGGCCTTGTTGAATGCTTCCAACCAAGTAGTTGGGTGATGCATTCGGACATGGGTTTGTATAGCTTCCTCAAAGCCACTGATGGAACATTCCAAGTAAAAGGCTTCTCCTAGTCCAAGTAAAGAGCTCCCACATTTATTTTAGTGTCATATTCCCAGATATTGTTAAGGAAAAAATATTGTTCCTTTTATGTCACCCATACCGCCTCGTTAGAGCCATCAATTTTGTACATGTCTAGCTTGGGTGTCCGGTGACTAAAATATTGGTGACCTCCATGGAAATGAATTTCATGGATCAATTATCCTTCTACATGTGCATGAACACTATTTTCTTTCCTTATGGGTTCACGAGATATAGTGGATCTGACCTGTAAATATATGATAAAGCGAATATACCCAGAAATAACAAGAGATAAATAGATAAACTTGATATCTTTATTAATATCAACCCTTTAGGTAGGGTGACACCATACAATCACTCCTTAAGGAAGGAGAACAATCCACAAGGAATATTCTTTCAAATACAATAATCCTTGACATCTCTTAGAGGGGAGTCTCTAACCTCTATATAGGATTCATACATACAATACCATGGGTCATTACCATGGGTCTCTCAATACCATGTATCTAATACAATGAGCTTCCTAACTACTTGTGGTTCCTTACATGATGGAGGTTAACCACTTTATTTATTGACTATGGCCCATCACATTATTACATTATTCCCTTGGGTACCTCCCTCTGTACCCTATAATATCCCCCCTAGGTATACTACATTCCACCCCCCTTAGACATGTTTCATCCCCAAAACATAAGAAGAACACAAATAATAAGATCTACTCAAAAGAGTAGTCCACTAGTACCATGCACGTGCATCTAGCCATCCTAGAGACAGGTGATTGCTCAATCTATCCCGTGCCTTGCTCGCTTGAGCCAGGAGTTGATCCTGGCAGTTCCTCTATGTTGATGTGATGTGGTTGGATCTTTGCACCTCTCTATCTATCGTGCAGGGGTTGTTGTCCTTGTGGCTAATTTATTGCCATATTGTTGGTTTTTATATGGTTTGCAAGCCTTGGTTAATCCACCTTACATTCCTTAGGCTAGACCTTATGTTCATCTTGGTTAATCTACTATTCCTAGTGGATATGGCCAGATCCAATTCGGGAACTATCAATACCCTCAAGGTATAACCCTAGGAATTGTCTAGCTACCCTTGTAGCAACAACGACAACCATCAGAGGAGCAAGGGAAACCTTCGCAGCAGCAAGGGAAACCATTACAACAACAAGGGAAACTATTACAACTGCAAGGGAAACCTTTTTCGCAGTCGCAGTAACCTTTGCACCTGCAAACTCACTTTGTTCAACAATCCTCCCGAACCTTTGTAGTAGCAAGGTCAACCTTTACAACAGCAAAGCCAACCTTTGTAGCAACAAGGTCAGCCTTGGTAGCAACAAGATTTATATGTGTATCAACAAGGTTAGCCCTTGCAAGGTCAAGGTCAACCCCTGCAGTAGCATGGCCAATCTCCCTACATCGAGGATCAAGAGGTCTAGTAGCCTTATAATATGTACACCACGTACAATGCTTATAAGCGGCCTATGACAGGGAAGTATCATGGGAAAGCATTGCAACAACAAGGGCAACTATTAAAACTGCAGGGGAAACCTTTTCCGTAGTCACAACAACTTTTGCAGCTGCAAACTCAGTTTGTTGAACAGTTCTCGCAACCTTTTCCCTCACAAGGCCAACCTTTGCAGCAGCAAGGTGAACCTTTACAACAGCAAAGTCAACCTTTACAGCAACAAGGTCAGCCTTGGAAGAAACAAGCTTTATATGTGTATCAGCAAGGCTAGCCCTTTCAAGGTCAAGGTCAACCCCTGTAGCAGCATGGCCAATCTCCCTACATCTAGGATCAATAGGTCTAGCAACCTTATAATATGTACACCATGTACAATGCTTATGAGCAGCCTATGATAGGGAAGTATCAAGTGTACCCTAGACCTACGGTGATTTCAACTCTCTCGCCATGGATTTCCTCACTCATTTCTAATTGTCAGTTCGGTATGAAACTAGCACTCATTTTCTTACGTCCCTTAACAAAGAAACCATGACCCACATTTTTGATCATATCCATGAATCTAGACATCAGCGTCACCTCATCAAGTTTGAGATTATTGATGAGTTGTTGACAGAATGGTTCACGAAATCATTTGTCAAAAAAATTTCTAAAGACATAACTATGGGTGGATGTGTTACTGAAGACAATGGTATCACCCATGCGTAGTATTTAAACTTGGTCTATTCACAATCTGGAATAATGTATGAGATGTTAGCTAATTCTTTGATACCATCATTAGGTCTGACAACAGTAAAGTCGCCGAATACACCACTTATTGACAATGTAATTGGTTCCATGTCTTAGACTTGCGTGAAAGCGTCTTCGAAGTAGACATATGTCTCGAACACTAGTTCCAATAATCCCTCCAAAAATTTATCCAGTCTTGGCAAAACCTCTAAGGTACATGTTGTCTAGTCTACTGCAGCAGATAAGACCTCTAAGGGTAAAAACAAGGGCAAAGGTAAGGCTGAAGTCGATGCCCCAAAACAGGACCCTCCTAAATCCTTTTTTGATGATGCTTCTAGAAGAAAGCCGAAATATCCTTGCCTCATCTGTGAGGAGTATCATTATACTAAGGATTGTCCGTGATGATGTGAAGTTAGTTGCTTAGTAAAATGGAATCCGGATGTCCTAAAAGAGCCCTTTCCATCATAGCAGACTGAGTTGGTAGACCAACCTCAGTCTTCTACTTCCTCAGGTTCCCAAGTGTTCATGATGCAAGGTTCATCACCTATCTCTATCACTACTTGAACTAAGGACTATCAAACCATGTCTAACCAGACCATGGAGAAATAAGCCACCAATAATCCTTCTACTTCTACTCCATTTAGTTTTGTTCTGCTCCATATCGAGCACCGTAGTAGTGAGTCTTTCATCCGGCCACCTCCCAAAGGTGTTATTCGGAAGTCATCTTTTAATCTGAACACTAGAGCTATGCAACATTACAATATTATTGAGGATTTAGTTCAAGCACCTTCGCCGATGTCTCCCTTCGCAGTTCTCCAATCCTGTCCAATGCAACAGATGCCATTGTTGTTTGTTATAGGTGTTATCGATCCTTCTGATTTGATTATGATTACTTTCGATGTAGAGAATCATGTGCCTCTTCTTCATCACTAGATTGCATTTCTAATACAGTTCCTTATCAAAGGAAATATGATTTATCAAACGGTTATTGATGGAGGCACCTCAACCCACATCATCTTATTTTCGTGTTGGAAAGCCATTAGCTCTCCCTCTCTTAACCAGTCTCCTAATACCTCAGAAGCCTTTGATGGTGGAGGTTCATGTCCATATGGAATTCTCATGAACTTGTTGATTACATTAGAAGGAAATAATGTTGAATTAAAGTACAAGTTGTAGATGCCAATCTCAACTACAACATTCTTCTTGGTTCTGTATACTTTGTTTTCCTCATGAAGGAAAATTTGTCACGGTTTATCAACCATCCTTATTTTCTTCTGGTTCATCGAACTACAATGTTCCTTACATGGTATATACTGAGATTCCTTATGAGATTGTTGGGGCACATCTCTTCAAAGACTCTGCTTTAATGGGAACCTTTTCTTTCCCACTTTGAATGTTCATTTGGTAAATATGATATCAAACTCTATGGATCCTTGGATTATCCCTACTAAAGATCAAATTAATTCATTTGGCGATCCTATGCCTTTAAGTCCAATGGAGATAAATTATCAAGAAATTGTCTTAGCTTTGATGACCACTTCAGAAAGTCATATTGTATTCCATATGAACTTGGACGCTTATGTGCCATCTCCCTGGATGGGTTCTTAGGATTCTCTAAATCCTTTGAACGAGACATTCCCTACCAATGAGAGTATCGTTGAGCTCATCTCTCTGGATGAAATTCCATGGAACAATTTACATCATCCTTCTCCTTTTCTTCCTAGCCTCGATGAGATGCCTTCTTGTCTTGAAGCCTCTGTTTCTCACTCTCCTACACCTCCACATTAGACACCTGCCCTGGTGCGTGAAGTCTTGTTGGATGGTAATATGGGAAACATCACTGCTACAATGCCTCTTGACATTTTCGTTAAAGTAGAAATTGTCAAGAACATTAATATTGGGGTTTCCTGTTCTATAGATGAGATCAGGATTTATACTCATCTTTTTAAAGAATTCCGAGAAATTTTCTCTTGGTCATATGAGGAAATGCCCTATATCGATCCAACCATTATGGTGCATGAGATTCTGACTAATCCTGGTGCTAAGGCTATTCGACAATGGCTTTGCCCTGTGCACCCTCGAAAGGATGCTGCTATCGAATCAGAAGTATAGAAACTTTTGAAAGTGGGTTTCATTTATCCTATTCCATTAATGAATTGGGTATCCAATATCATCCTTGATGCCAAAAAAGCAAGGTGTGATACTTGTTTGTGTTGATTACTGCAATATCAACCTCGCATGTCCTAAGGACAATTATCCTACTCCCTTTAATGACCAAATCATTGATGAATGCACTGGGAGTGAGATTTTTTCGTTGATGGATGATTTTTTTGGCTATAACCAGACTAATATTTTAGCTACCGATCAACATAAAATTAGCTTTATCTATCCCTTGGCTACTTTCGCTTACAGAAATATTCCTTTCGGTTTGAAGAATGTTGGTGCTACCTTCCAACGAGCAATGTCTTATGCATTTCATGACATTCGACACATTGTTCATCCATACCTCGACAACTTACTAGCTCATTCGGTTAAATGTCATGACCATTTTGATCACTTAAGAGCTATCTTTTTATGATGTCAGCCTTACAATATCCGTCTCAATCCAGACAAGTGTGTGTTTTGCGTTGAGTTTGGCTCGCTCTTAGGTTTTGTGGTGTCTTCCAAAGGTATGAGGATTGATCCAATGAAAGGTGAGGCCATAATCAATTTATGCCCCCCCCCCCCCAAATTATTAATACAATTGTAGAGCCTACAGGAAAAAGATAATTTTCTCCATTGATTTGTCCTTAATTACATTGAACTTGCCAAGGGTTTTACTCGCTTAAGAAGGGCATTCCTTTTATTTGGGATGAAGTTTCCCAGGAATCCTTCGATGCTTTATAGAATGTGTTTATTAGTGCTCCTTTACTACATCCCCCCAAATATCAATGCGATTACTTCTTGTATTTGGCTGCAACTCATAGCACTATTTGTATGGTGTTAGTTCAGGATGACAATGACGATGACGAGCATGTGGTTTATTATCTGATCTAGAATCTTCTTGATACTGAGTCTTGATATGCTCATGTCGAGAATCTTACCTTGGTGACAGTGCATGTCATCCAAAGATTTCGACATTATATTCTGTTACGGAAAAGCACCGTGATTTCTTATTGTAACCCCATGACATATATACTAACTCTTCAGTTATTGGGGGGGGGAATATTCCAAATGGATCATTATCCTACAGGAGTTTGATTTGGAATTTACTGCTGCCAAATCAGACAAATCACTAGTCTTTGCTTAGTTGATATGTGCTCTTCCATCTGCAAGCACTCCAACTGATTTTAATGGGCATATACCGGATGAAACTTTGTTTCTAACCAGCACTCTTGACCCATGGTATGGTGAAATTATTGTTTATCTCTAAACCTAGACTTTCTGATTTGCATTATCCCAATCTGACCGACGTCGCATTCGACATCAACCCCAACCCTATTCGATCCCTGGTGATACATTGTATCGGGTTGGTGTGGACTCCCTTCTGCGTAGATGTCTCACCCTTAAAGAGGCTCAGTGGGTCTTAAATGATTAGAACTTTGGTGCGTGTGGTGGTCATATGTGTGGATATGCCACTGCTTACAAAATCCTCCACATAGGTTATTTCTAACCTTCTATCTTCAAAGAATTCATTCTAGGTATCCATAAATGGCATGAATGCTAGACTTTCAACCGCAAGTAGTGCACCCCACCTACACCCCTACACACAATAATTACTGTTGCCCCATTTTCCAAATGGGGCATTGATTTCATGACATGTAACCCTCGCTCACCTAGGGGGCATGGTTATATCATTGCCGTCGTCGACTATTTTACTAAATGGGTTGAGCCGATGCCTACATGCTATGTTGACGGTATTACTGCTACACAATTCCTTTTTAACCACATCATAGCACGTTTTGGTGTCCCTCAAGATATCGTGACATACCATGGATCACATTTTCATCATCACATGACGGCAAAGTTGACTACTCAGTTCGGCCTTCGACATGATATATCAACTTCTTATTATCCATAAGCCTATTTTCATGTTGAAGCAATCAATAAAGTTTTGATTGTTATGCTTCAACGTACTATTGGGAAGCACAAAAACAATTGGAATTTAATGTTATTCTCAGCTCTTTTGGCTTACATAACTTCTACTAAGACGACCACTGGATTCACTCCATTCCAACTAGTGTATGGTTTAGAGGAAACTATTCCAATCAATTCTGAAATCCCTTTGCTAAAGCTAGATATTGAACTTCTTCTAAATACCTCACCTGAAGAGGATTTACTACTGTATCTTGAGAGATGTGAAGAGACTCACCACATTTTTTTGATGGTCATCAAGCCTCTAATAAGGAGATACCCGTAGAAAATAACCACGCATGCTTCTCATTATCTTGTTTTCTAGCATGAGACCATTTGTGTAAAAGGAATTTTTTTAATTCTTCATGAGGAATGCTTAACAACTTCTTACTCTCAAGTGAGCCCCACCATATGGTAGCCTTGTCTTCCAAAAGATTCCATAAAGATTTCCAATGTTTTGTCCATAATGAATTTTGTCTTTCTATGACTTTTTCAATATTAGGACCATTATATTTCCCTATAAAAAATTTCTTGCTAGAAGCGATGAAGACGGTTTTGAAAAAAAAAACACTTACTTTGGCAAAAATTTAAAATTGACACAACTAGATCAATATTTCTTAGAATCATTCTTATAACCTATTTTTGGAATTGGAACGACCATTTTGCATCTTTCCATGCGATAGAAATTCCCATCTAGGCACTCAGGAATTTCAGATTTGCATTGCAACTTTCCCCTCATCACAAAAAATTCTAAAAAATGAGTTGATTTTAAATCAGCGACATCTCCCTCATGTGGAATCTGATTCGACCGATATTTTTTTTTTTTCATAATTTTTCAATATGATATCAGATATGGAAATAGTTTCTCGAAATTCCCCTCAAAACCTACAAAAATTAGGAATTTTCGTGAGAAAAAAATTCTGCAACACAACTCATTTTTAAATGAGCGATATCTTCCCCATCTAAACTCTGATTCCATCTCTTAAATTAGAATTAAAAACCCACTTTATATTCAAGTCTCATTTATCTTTTTTGTGACCTATTAGCCTCGCTGGCAAAAGGCCCAAAATTGGATCCATATATGCTCTTAAAGTTTCCAAATTTGCTTCAAATCATCCCAAGGGATCTAAAAGTGCTCTTGAAATATTCACCATTTTCTCAAAATCATCCAAAGGTCAAAATCAGTGCAAGAGGAGAGCCCTTGGAAGGGTCGAAATACACTATCCGGAGGCAAACAACACTTGAAAAACCATGAAAAAACCAAAATCGCAAGTTTAAACATTGAAAGAATAGCAACTGTTAGATCTGACCGATCAACGACCCAGATCTAAGTGGCTAATCACAATTGGCGCTGCAGAGAGGACAGCTTAAAGAAGGGGTGTAGGACACCGCTGATCAGTGATCTCCGATGATCGGATCGGCCGGTTGCATCAGCGAAGTATCGACGATTTAAGAAACGGCCCTGGGCTTGAGCGATAAGCGATTGTGATCGGATTACATCGCTATATCGCAATGGAATAGCACCAAGGGGTGAGGCCTATGACAAGTATATGGGCGATGTGATAAATGGACTCGAGGGTTATATATACTATATTTGATAATATTTCAGGTCTGCCGGTAGGACGATTTTAATAAATTTTCAATGTATTTTGTTATATAACAAAATACAAAGGAACATAGGGTAGTCCCGATAGCGATGAATCCCTCACCCGGAAGGGTCCTAGAAGTGAAGTATATAAAATTTGAGATCTACGGAAAGCCATTTTTAATGTATTTTAGATATTTTCAATATAAAGGAAAAATCACAAAACTCGTAGGATTTCGGGAAAGCCAAAGGCGATAAGTGGTTTAGGCCAAGCCCTGCCCCATGCCATACAATACGCCACATGTCGAGGATGAGGAGAGAGAAAACCACCCTCATAGGGATGTTAACTCCAGTACAAAAGAGCCGCCCGAAATGGATCATCACAGTTGGATCTAGAACTCCCAGATCAACGGTGGAGATGTGATATCACCCCAAAGGTGGACTCGATCGATATATACCCCAATTTTGAGGACTTTTGAAGTTTGAAAAGGACAGAGAGGGGTGGGATTTCTCCATATTGCTTTGTTTTATGTTTAAAACAGAAACAATACGACAACATTGTTCTATATTTATAGAAATCATGCATTGCTAACATTTGAAAGGGTAAAACACAACACAGCATGCCCAACACAACCACAACAACGGAGATCATGGAGCAGACATCGCAGCTAGCCTAAAACATAAATTTCATGCGCATCTACAGTGCAACACAGCCCGAAACATAATCTGTCATAAGGCATCAACAACGCACCTTATCCAAAACCAACAAGTGATCATGGAGCATGTCTATCATGAGAGAGCTCCTAGACAGTGCATCAAACTACCTGAAGGTGGTTATTCCTCTATCAGAAGGAGAAAACCTCCAAGCCATGGTTGCCTATTTAGTGAATCAAACAATTAAGGGATAGAGAAAACAGATTAAGGCTTTGAGCCTTTAGGAGCTCAGGAACATGGTAAAAGGCCTATAAAAGGGTGAAAACTAAATGTAGTAGGGGTTCAACTTCTGGAGATTGTTGCTACTTTGTTCCTTCAATATTCTCATCTTCATTCTAGCAATATAAGCTTCTTTTGGTATTATATGTTCAATGTCCATTTTCTTTGTTGTTTTATGTTTGCACTTGAATAGGTTATTTATGTTTTCTTCTCTATCTAATGTGAGATAATTGTCATCTTATCTCTACATTGATAAATTAGATTTTCAAGTTTCATTTACTTCTTGTAGTTGGCCATTCATATGTGTTTATGTATGCAATCTAGTGGTACAGTCAGTATTCTCCATCTATCCATTAAATCTATAAACTATTGAGCATTAGTAGTCCAAAGCCTTGTATTGTTTAGGGTGTTCATGCATGTCTTGAGTGAAGATAGAGCTGAAATGGTTATCTGACTTGATCCAAACCATCATCCATTCCAATAGTTCTCAGAACAATATTGAAGATTATATGTTACCAGGCATCTCTGAGCTGCAACCTAGGAGAGTTTCGTGGAGAGAGAACATAATTGTTGTTGTTGCGAGGGAGAGGAAACTAAAGCTCATCTTCCGTCAGAAATGACATAGATCCATATTTGATGATAGACAAATTCTGAGCACTTTTTTGGTTGTAATCATCTATCTGTCGACTCTACTAGAGGTTGGCAACTCTACCTCATAGTTTTGGCTCAGTTTGTGAGGCATACTCTAAGAAATCTTCTGAAATAACAATTTGACCGAGTACTTGAACCTAAAAAGATCATCAAAGAGAGAAAGGTATTGTAGAAAGGACCATCATGTTCAGGTAAACCTAAAATATCTCCTATATCTCTTCAAGAAAGTCTTGTAATAGAACAAATACATGTTGAGAGTATAGCATCTAATACTAGCAGTGAAGAAAAACTCTTAGAGATTCATAAGGCTACTTATTCTTTAGGTTCTCCTTTTGTTGTAAGCACAAAGGAAACCTCACCTCCTATCCATCATACTCCTTTAGTCTTATCAGTCACTCCTCAACCCTCCATGATTCAGACTGCCACTACTCTTTTAGCCACCATAGCCATGGCAGGTCTACAAGCACCTACCAAAATGGAAAAAATCATAGCTGCTAGGTATGGAACTCTAATGTTGCCCACTCCTTTAGATGCCATGCCTCTTCGAGAATATCATAAATGTAGGCCTAAGTTCACTTGGAATGAAGGTGTTACCATTGAAGAACATCTTGAGTCATTCTATAACTATGTCGATAACTAGGACATTAGTGAAGATGATGTATGGATGAGAGTATTTGTCGAAAGCCTAGATGGAGAGGCTAGAAAATGGTTCAGAGAACTAACCCCAAGATCTATAGCAAATATTAAGGATTTAGATGATGCATTTCTAAAGAATTGGGGGGAAAATAAGGATATCCCCTACTACCACACTGAGTTTGGCAACTTAAAGAGAGAAAATGGTGAGTTGTTATCTGATTTTAATAAGAGGTTTAGCCGTATGTATAGCAAGATACCAGCTGAAGTAAAACCCACTACTACCTCTACTAAACTCACTTATGCCAGTGCTTTCACTTCTGACTTCTGCCTACTATTGAAGGAGAGGCAATGTGCTACTTTAGCTAACATGTAGGATGCATCCTTGGAAGTGGAATCAAGCTTCATGGCTGTAGAGAAGCTCAACGGAAATGTTGATAGAAGAAGATAGATGGGAGAGCCTTCATCATCCTCTGATCCTAAGATAGATAAAATGACCAAAATGATAGAGTCATTAGCCTCTAAAATCTCCAAATTAAAGGTTGAGTAGCACCCTGGCAAAGGGAGAGTTCCAAATCCAAATCCATATAGAATAACTAATTAGCAGTTACAGATTTTGCAAAGAAGTAAAGATGCCAATGAAGACAAAACGGTGAAGGCCCCTTTTCAAAATGTAGTCATGGAAGAAGAGAAGTTTGAAGAAGATGATGAGAACCATTGTCTAGAAGACAAAGTAAATGCTTCCTTTTTGACCTCAGCTGCTTATGAAAAGTCATTGTTCAATGACCAGATTAGCCAAGAATGGGATGGTGAAGCTATTCTACAAATTGAAGATCAGCAAAGATATAATCTGAGGTCAAAGATGAATAATGCCAAGGAAGCTCCTATTCAAAGAGTTGTTGTCCCTGCAGTACAACAAGCTAATAAGCAAAAGCAACCAGCAGTTGATCCCATCATCCTCAAAGCTCCATCTCATGAGGTAAGAGGCCTTGACAAGTCTCCTTCTCCTTTCAGTTTTCAATCAGAAATTCAGAAGCTAAGAATACCTATGCCTTCGATTGAACTAGTGAAGAATGAGTCCTTCAAAATATCCATCCTCGAGGCCCTTGAGCCTAAACCCATCCAAGCCTCCATTGACTATGTAAATCTACAAGATGACAAGCCAACTGTTATTCTTAGCCCAATGATTGAAAATTGTGAAGATAGCTCCCCATCATTCTATGTCTCTCTAACTATTCATCAAAAAATCCTTCACCACTACCTTTTGGACACTGGAGCCAGCCATAATCTAATGCCCAAGGCTGTCATGGATGAGTTGGGTCTTGATATCACCAAACCTTCTCATGACCTATTTTCTTTTGACTATAGAAAAGTGAAATGCCTCGGATTAATCAAGGACCTAGCCATCACTTTGTCTTAGCTTCCCATGAATAGCATGATGATGGATATTGTGGTAGCAGATGTACCCCCCAAGTTTGGCATGTTACTTTCCAGAGGTTGGATCAAGAGATTAGGTGGATCATTACAAAATTATCTATCCTATGCTACTGTCCCAGTCTTCGGAGGTGAGAGAAAGAGATTATACACACAGAAGCTCAGTTGGCTTATATCATCAGTGATGAGAAGAATCCCACTAATCATCCCATCTATGTTGTTGACACTGATTTTGGATTATGTATTCTTCATATTGAATAATCCGAGTTGGTCTCCACACAGCTTATAAAACCAGTTTGCCATATCGTTGAGGAAGAAGGCCCACATATTTGGGACATTTTCTTTGATGGGGCTTGCTCTAATGAAGCTGCATGGGCAGCTGTAGTCCTTGTGTCCCCCACACAAGAATACATTCATTTATCTTTCAAATTAACCTTTGAGGTCACAAATAACATAGCAGAGTATGAAGCTTTGGTTCTGGGCTTAAGCGTTGCTAAAGAAATGGGTATCAAAAGCCTGAAAGTGTCTCGATGAGGTATGGAGTCTTAAGGGTTGTTTTAATGATTTCAACATTTCTTATATTCCGAGAATGAAGAGCGAGCTTGCCGACTCCCTTGCAACGTCTGCTAGCACGTTTATTTCTCCTTTGCCTCCTAATTTGACGTATGAAGTTTAGGTAAGATATAGACAGTCTCTACTTGACAATGTCAAATACTGGAGAGTTTTTGAAGACGGTGAGGAAACTAATAGGTTTTTACAAGTCATTGAGAAATTTTCTGAAACACACATCGACCAAGAAAATGAAACAATGGAAAAATGTAGCCAGTCCAAGCTAAAGGATGAGATCAACCGAGGAGGTATTATCCAATTGCCTAGTCATCATATTCCAAAAGGATTGGTGCCTCTAGAGAAGTTGTTCAATCATAACGATGTGCCTTATAAGCTTGCCAAGACAGAAAATGAGTCTGTTGTTTGTAAACATAATATAGGGATCCCACCCCGTCCAAAATTCATCAATCTATCCACTCATTTTTGTTCTACCTAGAATTATGAGGATTGCACCCTAATAACGAAATTCGTTGATATTCTTGCATGGGAATACGATTATCTTAAAGCTTATGACACAAAAATCATTCAACATAAGATTCGACTGGAGAAGAACACCACCCCTTTTAAGCAAAAATTAAGACCTATCAGTCCTCTCTTCTTGCCTTTGATTGAGAAAGAGATCAAGAAGCTGTTGGATGCCAAAATCATAGTTCCTTTAAGGTATTCAAAGTGGATAGCTAACCTTGTGGTAGTAAGAAAGAAAAATGGAGAGATCAGGCTTTGTGTTGACTTCAGAAATCTGAACAAGTGCTCTAAAAATGATAACTACCCCCTGCCTAGGATGGAACACTTGTTGAAAAGAGTTTTAGGGGCCAGAGTAATGTATTTCTTAGACATATTTTTAGGTTACAATCAGGTTGTTGTGCATCCAGAAGATCAGGAAAGGACCGACTTCACTACTCCTTGGGGCACTTTCAGGTACTCCAAGATGCCTTTCGGATTGATGAATGTTGGGGGTAGTTTTCAAAGGGCCATGGACATAGCCTTTGTGAGGGAGAAGGACAAGTTTGTCCTTATTTATCTTGATGACATAACAGTCTTCTCTAGCATTCACAAAGACCATTTGTAGCATTTGAAGAAGGTCTTCCTAAAGTGCAGACAGTTTGGAATTTTAGTGAACCCGAAGAAGTCACAATTTACTCTAGAAGAAGCCAAGCTTCTGGGACATATTGTTTCTGCTGAAGGTGTGAAGATTGATCCAACAAGAGTTCAAGAAATTCAGACATTGTCCATCCCAAGGTCAAAAAGGTACATTCAATCCTTCCTGGGTAGGATTAACTTTGTAAGGAGGTTCATTCCAAACTTTGCAGAGTTAGTAAAGCACATCACTTCCATGCTGAAGAAAGGATCAGGAATAAAATGGACAGATGCTTCAAGAAGCTCTTTTGAAGCCATCAAGCAAGCTATCATGGAAGCTCCGATTCTAATAAGCCCAAATTACACCAAGGATTTTTGTATCTTCTCTTTTGCCTCTTATGATACACTTGCAGCAGTTTTGTTGTAGAAAAATGATGAAGGCATGGAGCACCCCATGTCGTTTTTCAACAAAACTCTAAGGGATGCTAAAATAAGGTATGGCTTTATTGAAAAACAAGGTTATGCTCTCAAAAAACCTTTAAATGCATTGAGAATTTATATTTTGCATTCCAAAGTGGTTGCATATGTATGTTCGGCCTCAGTAAAGGATGTCTTAACTCACCCAGATATTGATGGAAAGAGAGCTAAATGGATTGCGAAATTCATAGAGTTTAACATAGAGGTGAAGCCCACAAAGCTTGTCAAAGGCCAGGGCTTGGCTAAAGTTATGGCTGAAGAAAATTGTAGCTTGTTAGAAAGAATTGCATGGGTCTAAATTCAGATGATGAGCACATAGAGGGAGCAGCAGAAGAACAAAAGTAGAATCAGTCTCTGGTTGAAAATCTAGCCACCGTTGAATGGTATTACATCACAGTTCATTTTTTGCAAAAGCTAGAAGTCCCTTCAGGGCTTAGCTCAAGTCAAGCCCGAGCCATTAAACTCCGATCAACTAAATTATGCATAAATAAAAATCTTCTTTATTGGAAATACCCATCGGGAATCCTCTTGGGATGTCTACATAAAGAACAAGTTGTGGAAGTCATACACCAGTTCCATTCTAGCATCTGTGGAGGGCATCATTATTGGAGGACCACAACTCACAAAATTGTGAGGGCTAGGTATTATTGGCCTACTCTATTCTCTAATGTGTTTTCTTTTGTGAAAGCTTGTGACAAGTGTCATAGGTTTGCAGGAAGACAACAACTAAAATCTATGCCCTTGAAGTCAATACATGTCAATGGTCCCTTTCAGTAGTGGGGCTTGGACTTCATAGCTGAGATCAACCCACATTCCAGTGGTCAACACAAATGGATCGTAGTAGCCAATGATTATTTCACCAAGTGGACTGAGGCTATACCAACTAAGAATTCCAATCATCAAGTTGTCATAAAGTTCCTGAATGAGAATATTTTCACGAGATTTTGTTTCCCAACCAAACTAGTCACTAATAATGTAGTAGCTTTCAAGGCGAAAGAATTGGTGGACATGTCTGAATCCATGGGCATTCAAGTGGTGCATTCTACCTCATATTATCCTCAAGGCAATGGCCTGGCAAAATCATCTAACAAGAGTTTGGTAAGGGTAATCAAAAATTTGTTAGAGGACAAAGAAAAGAGCTGGCATTCCAAGTTGAAGTTTGCACTATGGGCTAACGGAGTTACCATAAAAAAGTCCATAGGGAATTCTCCATTTAAACTGGTTTATGGCACTGATGTTGTTTTCCCTATCCAACTGGTTCTCCCTGTGGCTAAACTCTTGCAAGAAGAACAAGATGAAGAGAATTACATGGTAAGAAGAATGAATAACCTAGTTGAACTATAGGAGATCAGAGAGTAGCTAGTTGAGAAGTCAAAGGCTCATCAAAAGACAATCAAAGAAACCTTTGATAGGAAGGCAAAAGTGGAAAATTTCCAAGTTGGTGATTGGGTGCTTAAATGGGATGCATTTAAGGAAAAGAAAGATAATCATGGCAAGTTTGACTCTTTATGGATAGGTCCTTTTGTCATTGCTCAAGTTCAGAAGAAAAATACATTCATTCTGTACAGTCTGGAAGGAGGAGATACTTTTGGTAGCCAAGTAAATGGGCGCTAATTGAAACTTTATTTCGTTTAAGGCTTTAAATCCTTGTTATTGTAAACATGCTTTTTCTAGTTTTTATTTTTCATTAGAAAATAGACAACATGCCCAATGGAACACTAGGAGGAAGATTTGATTTTGTTTTTGCAGGAAAGGAATTTATCTGTGATCCTTGAAACCTCACAGGGAGGATTTCATCACCAGAAGGAGCCAGTGTTAGCCTCGCGAGCAAAAGGCCCAAAATTGAATCCATATATGTTCTTAAAGTTTCCAAATTTACTTAAAATCATCCCAAGGGATCTAAAAATGCTCTTGAAATCTTCAGCATTTGCTCAAAATCATCCAAAGGTTAAAATCAACGCAACAGGAGAGCCCTTGGAGGGGCAGAAATACACTATCTGGAGGAAAAAAGCACTTGGAAAACCATGAAAAAGCCAAAATCACAAGCTTAAACATGGAAAGAACAACAACCATTAGATCTCGCTAATCAATGACCTAGATCTAAGTGGCTAATCGCAATCGGCACTACAAAGAGGATGACTTAAAGAAGGGGCGTAGGACACTACCGATTAGTGATATCCGATGATCAGATCAACGGGTCACATTGGCGAGGTGTCAACGATTTAGGAAAGGGCTCTGGGCATGAGTGATAAGGGATTGTGATCGTATTTCATCACTATATCCCAATGGAGTAGCACCAAGCGGTGGGGCCTATGCACAAGTATATGGGTGATGTGATAACCGGACCCGACGGTTATATATACGATATTTGATAATATTTCAGGTCCATGTGTACGACGATTTTAATACATTTTTAATGTATTTCGTTATATAACGAAATAGAAAGGAACATAGGGCAGTAAGGATAATGATGAGCCCGAACTTGAAAGGGTCCAGGAAGTGAAATATATAAAATTTGAGATCTGTGGAAAGCCATCTTTAATGTATTTCACATATTTTCAATATAAAGGGAAAATCGCAAAACTGGAAGGATTTCAGGAAAGCCAAAGGCGATAAGTGGTTTAGGCCAAGCCCCTACTAATGCCATATAGCGACCACCATGCGTCAAGGACAAGGAGAGAGAAAACCACCCTCATCAGGTGCTTAACTCCAGTACAAAAGAGCCGCCCGAAATGGATCATCACCATTGGATCTAGAACTCCCACATCAACAGTGGAGATGTCATATCACCCAAAAGGCAAACCTGATGGACATATATCCAATTTTTGAGGTCTTTTGAAGTTCGAAAAGGACAAAGAGGGGCGGGACTTCTCCATATTGTTATGTTTTATGTTTAAAATAGAAAGAGTACGACAATGTTGTTCTGTATTTACAGAAAGCATGCATTGCTAACGTTTTAAAGGGCACAACACAACAAAGCATGCCAGACAGAGCCACAACAATAGAGATCATGGAGTAGACAACGCAACTAGCCCAAAACAGAAATATCATGGGCACCTACAATGCAACACAACCTCAAGAAGAATCTGTCATGAGGCATCAACAACATAGCTTATCCAAAATCAACAAGTGATCATGGAGCATCTGTGGCATGAGAGAGCTCCTAGATAGCGCATCAAACTACCTAAAGGTGGTTATTCCTCTGTGAATCAAACAGTTAAGGGATAGATAGGACAGATTAAGACTCTGAGCCTTTGAGAGCTCAACATCATGGTAAAAGGCCTGTAAAAGGCTCAAAACTAAATGTAGCAAGGGTTCAACTTCTCGAGATTGTTGCTACTTTGTTCCTTCAAGCTTCTCATCTTCATTCTAGCAATATAAGCTTATTTTGCTATTATATGTTCAATTTCCATTTTCTCTGCTATTCTACGCTTGCACTTGAATAGGTTATTCATGTTTTCTGCTGTATCTACTGCCAAATAACTGTCATCTTATCTCTGCATTCATAAATTAGATTTGCAAGTTTCATTTACTACATGTAGCTAGCCATTCATATGTATTTATGTATGCAATCTGCTGGTACAATTAGTATTCTCCATCTACCCATTAAATCAATAAACTATTGAGCATTAACAGTCCAAAGCCTTGTATTGTTGAGGGTGTTCATGCATGTCTTGAGTGAGAACAGAGCTGAAATGGTTATCTCGCTTGATCCAAACCATCATCCATTCCAATAGTTCTGAGAACAATATTCAAGATTATATGTTACAAGGCATCTCCGAGCTGCAACCTAGGAGAGTTTCCTCTAGAGATAACATGACCATCGAAATGTAAATATGTTATTTTCATATATTACTTATGTTTATAATGTCATTAATCACTAGTAAAATTTGTGGTTAATATTCAAAACATTATTTACGTGTAATTCCCTAGGTGATAAGATCATTTTATGATCCTCCTTTGGGTCATGTCAGTTTATGGTAAAAAATCAAGGTTAAAAGTATTTTATTTTGAATTTATTAATTAATTAACATCTTGTCTAATTTTTTTAAGTTTTGATTTTTGTGTTGAAATTGTTATAATTGTTTAGAATGACTTTTTAAGATATAAATGGATTCATCCCTTTAAGAAACCCTAAGAAGGATACAACGGAATTTTTGTTAAATCTTAAAATATATTACTTAAAAAATAAGGAAAAAAATTATAACACAACATTGGTGAAAGGAAAAATTATTAGAATGAACCTTAAAATTTAAAAGTTTAACCTAATTTTATTATTGTATATTATTATAATATAAGTTTAATAAGAAATCACCATTTTTAAGAAAACTTGAACCTAATATATCGTTGTCGCGAATATCAAGTATATATGTTCTTTAAGTTTCCAAATTGAATCCATATATGTTCTTAAAGTTTCCAAATTTACTTAAAGTCATCCCAAGGGATCTAAAAATGCTCTTGAAATCTTCAACATTTGCTCAAAATCATCTAAAGGTTAAAATCAATGCAAGAGGAGAGCCCTTGGAGGGGCAGAAATACACTATCCAGAGGAAAAAAGCACTTGAAAAACCATGAAAAAGAAAAAATCACAAGCTTAAACATTGAAAGAACAACAACCATTAGATTTGGCTAATCAATGACCGAGATCTAAGTGGCTAATCGCAATCGGCACTACAAAGAGGATGACTTAAAGAAGGGGCGTAGGACACTACCGATTAGTGATCTCCGATGATCAGATTAGCGGGTCACATTGCCGAGGTGTCAACGATTTAGGAAAGGGCCCTAGGCATGAGTGATAAGGGATTGTGATCGGATTTCATCGCTATATCCCAATGGAGTAGCACCAAGCGGTGGGGCCTATGCACAAGTATATGGGTGATATGATAGTCGGACCTGACGGTTATATATACAATATTTGATAATATTTCAGGTCCATGCGTACGACGATTTTAATACATTTTTAATGTATTTCGTAATATAACAAAACACAAAGGAACATAGGGTAGTGCGGATAATGATGAGCCCGAACCTGAAAGGGTCCAGGAAGTGAGATATATAAAGTTTGAGATCTGTGGAAAGCCATCTTTATTGCATTTCACATATTTTCAATATAAAGGGAAAATCGCAAAACTGGAAGGATTTCAGGAAAGCCAAAGGTGATAAGTGGTTTAGGCCAAGCCCCTACTGATGCCATATAGCCACCGCCATGCGTGAAGGACAAGGAGAGAGAAAACCACCCTGATCGGGCACTTAACTACAGTACAAAAGAGCCGCCTGAAATGGATCATCACCATTGGATCTAGAACTCCCACATCAATAGTGGAGATGTCATATCACCCAAAAGGCAAACCTGATGGACATATATCCCATTTTTGAGGTCCTTTGAAGTTCGGAAATGACAAAGAGGGGCGGGACTTCTCCAAATTGTTGTGTTTTCTGTTTAAAAGAGAAACAGTACGGCAGTGCTGTTCTGTATTTACAGAAAGCATGCATTGCTAACATTTTAAAGGGCACAACGCAACAAAGCATGCCGGACACAGCCACAACAATAGAGATCATGGAGTAGACAATGCAACTAGCCCAAAACAAAAATATCATGGGCACCTACAATGCAACACAACCTCAAGCAGAATCTGTCATGAGGCATCAACAACATAGCTTATCCAAAACCAACAAGTGATCATGGAGCATCTCTGGCATGAGAGAGCTCCTAGACAGCGCATCAAACTACCTAAAGGTGGTTATTCCTCTGCGAATCAAACAGTTAAGGGATAGAGAGGACAGATTAAGACTATGAGCCTTTGAGAGCTTAACATCATGGTAAAAGGCCTATAAAAGGCTGGAAACTAAATGTAGCAAGGGTTCAACTTCTCGAGATTGTTGCTACTTTGTTCCTTCAAGATTTTCATCTTCATTCTCGCAATATAAGCTTATTTTGCTATTATATGTTCAATTTCCATTTTCTCTGCTATTCTACGCTTGCACTTGAATAGGTTATTCATGTTTTCTGTTGTATCTAATGCCAAATAACTGTCATCTTATCTCTGCATTCATAAATTAGATTTGCAAGTTTCATTTACTACATGTAGCTGGCCATTCATATGTATTTATGTATGCAATCTCCTGGTACAATTAGTATTCTCCATCTACCCAATAAATCAATAAACTATTGAGCATTAACAGTCCAAAGCCTTGTATTGTTGAGGGTGTTCATGTATGTCTTGAGTGAGAACAAAGTTGAAATGGTTATCTCACTTGATCCAAACCATCATCCATTCCAATAGTTCTCACAACAATATTGAAGATTATATGTTACAATGCATCTCCGATGTGCAACCTACGAGAGTTTCCTCTAGAGATAACATGACCATCGAAATGTAAATATGTTATTTTCATATATTACTTATGTTTATAATGTCATTAATCACTAGTCAAATTTGTGGTTAATATTCAAAACATTATTTATGTGTAATTCCCTAGGTGATAAGATCATTTTATGATCCTCCTTGGGGTCATGTAAGTTTATGGTAAAAAATCAAGGTTAAAAGTATTTTATTTTGAATTTATTAATTAATTAACATCTTGTCTAATTTTTTTAAGTTTTGATTTTTGTGCTGAAATTGTAATAATTGTTTAGAATGACTTTTTAAGATATAAATGGATTCATCCCTTTAAGAAACCCTAACGAGGATACAACTCACACATGATTCTAAGGAATTTTTGTTAAATTTTAAAATATATTACTTAAAAAATAAGGGAAAAAATTATAACAGAAGATTGGTGAAAGGAAAAATTATTAGAATGAACCTTAAAACTTTAAAAAGAGTTTTAAGCCTTATTTTATTATTTTATATTATTATTAAAATAATTTTTTAATAAGTAATCACCATTTTTGAGAAAACTTGAACCTCATATATAGTTGTCGCGAATATCAAGTATCTTTATCCTGAAATATAGTTAATAAAGTAATTATTTACCATATTTATTTATACCTTTATTACCATTCATAATACTGTAGAATCTAGTAAAGAACGTTAACTTTTCTCAATTATTATTTGAAATCCCCTATTAATTCCGGCAACGATATCTTAACATGAAACTATTACACTGTCCTCGTGGATTCATACTGCGGTTCGTAGCATATCCTCTGTTTTGAGTGATTTAAGCGCTGAGAATTAGGTTTTAATATCGTAGAGTGAGCTTTTGATTCCTCCACGGCGCTATGGATAGCGAAGAGAAAAACCTAGCGGGGACAAGCTCTGAACGTCCTTGCGGAAAAACGACCAAGCGGAATACGGAATCAGAGGCCGAGAAAGAGGGCTGTCCAGGTGATTTGCAGAAGCAACCTCATGAGGCTAAGAAAGAACGTTGGAGACTGGACGTGCCTAATGAGTGTAGACAACCATTATATGAACTCACTAAGGGCTTGGATTTGAGATCTACGGGAGCTGCGGTGTGGTGGATGTTACCGTCTGAAATCAATAGATTGACAGACTTGACAAAAGAGCTAGAGTGTGAGAAAGGCGGACAGGCGATTGATTGGTTATTATCAATGGCGCCCGATATAATAAGTCTCACAAGAGAACTGGGGTTGCAGAATGGCAAACAAACCCTAAATTGGTTAGTGCCAAAACAAACTAAGCGTTTGCTGGAGCTGACTAGACTGCTAGGGTTGGACAATGGGGGGCAGACAGTGGATTACCTAATATCAATGGTGTTGAAAATATAATTTCACTGCCCGCGCAAACCAGCAGTCAACGGCAACTCAGAAAACCACCCAGTTCAAACCTAAACCACCGGTCTCATATCGCACCACCCTCCAGCGCAAAGTAGTTTCCGTGCATCGAGCTCCGATGCAATTGGGAGCTGACAACTGTCCAGCAAGTGATGCTGGCCTGACATCAGCACTGACAATCCATCGGAAGGTATCTTTCATCCAACTAAGCCTGTCCGATATCCGTCCGATTGAACATGTCTGCTGTCCGCCGTTTGATCTCCGGGAAAGGACAGTGCAGTTTAAACCTGTCCAAAGTACACGGGCCCAGTTGAAAATTAAATGCATCCCATACCTTATATTAAAAACATTGCTATGTTTTTTGGTAATGCGTTAAATATTTTATACGGCAAAGTTAATAGGAAATATGGGCATAGCATGTCGTAAGTTTTTTATTGTTTTTAATATATATTTAAAAAAAAGGCGTTGACCCATTTTTTGTGATGTAAAACAAAAACACCCGCGGGGATTAAAAATGCAATATGTAATGTAATTTATATATGAAGAACAGAGGAGACAGGGGTCTGCACCACCTGGGAAGGAAAATGTAAATTCGCAGCAGCGAATGTAAAAACACAGAGAGGTGAATTTTGTATCGCAGGGAATGCACAGAAGTGCACAAATACTTTGGGTCTGTAATGTAAAAGGGATTTTATGCAGCAGAGTAAAAATGTTGTCTTGATAATGTAAGAAGTAAAATTGCACAGGAGTGCAGGAGAAAGAGAAGAAGTAAATGAAAACCAGTGGGTTGTTTTGCTTTCAAACCATGTATTGTTTCACACAGGTGAAAAGGTAACTCTGTAACTCCCTGTAAGTTTTGTTTTCACAGCAGTGAATGTAAATGAAATATTTACACACAGTGGTGTAAAATTTCATAGGAGGCAGAGTAGCTTATGTGAAAATGTTTTGGTGAATCCCTCTGAGTAAAAGACGATGAATATGTAAATGTTTTTTGTTTAATGAATGGAAATTTTATGGTGGTGAAATACTCTGTCCTGTGTAATTATTTTTAAAAGACTTCTCTGTGTAAAAGATCCTGGAGCAAAGCAAACAGAGCATAGGCTCTGTGTTTTATATTTTGATGGTTTTGGTATTTATCCATCTCAAACATAGAAGCAGAGAAAAATACCCAACAGTGGTATCAGAGCAGGTTTAGGCT